>PVJS01001321.1:49590-86484 GCA_004027185.1 Glis glis | reverse complement strand
CTGTCCATCTACCTGTCCGTCTGTCCATCTACCCATCTGTCACCTACTCCCCATCCATGCGCCTCCATCCTCTGCTGCTCATTTCTACCTCGTCACTCCCACACTGTCTACGTGTTTGTCTACCCATCCAAATATTTAAGTGGCCATCCACTCACCATCTGCTTATCCACTTCCCACCCCTTCGTTCATGTGCCTACCTACTCGTTAGCCAAACCTTCCCCCTTTGAGGAGTCCACATGCGCTCGGCACCTCATTCTCGACCAGTAGGAACTTAAGCTGGCCCTGGCCATGTGAGCAGGCTGCATTCTCTAAGGCACCATTGCGCTAGAGCCATCTGGTCTGCCGAGCCACCACCTGTGACTGCCTCCTCCATCCCTCCCAGCATGCACCATGAGGAACTTCCTGCCCCCTCCCTCTGCAGTGCCACCTCGGTTCACACCTTCAACACTCTTCCCTTGAGCTACGGTAGTGACTAGTGACAGTGGTGACTAGTGCGGTAGTGGCCAGTGACGTGTCAGCTGGTGTCCCCCTCAGGCAGCCTCTCCCACGACACCACTGTAATTCTCATTCTGCAAGCATAGATCTTGATGGAGTCCAGAGACTCCGGCAGCTCCTCATTGCTCGCAGAACCACAGCCTCCTGTTCTGTCCTGCCGTGCGGCACTCTCCGTGCTCATCCCACACTACGTATAAACATTCCGGCACCCTGGTTCCCGGCCTGCGCTCCAGCCCATGTGGGTGACTTGCTGTCTCCAGACTTTTTTCCTGCACTTTCTCCAACTTCCATGCATTTGCACGTGTTGTCTCCCCCACCTTCACCCCCACTCCTCACTTCCCCTGTTAAAATCCTCCCTATGCTTCATGGTCCTGCTGCAGTGCTCCCCGCTTTCTCATGAGATCTGCTCTTGTCTCCCCCTGTTGCGGGACATGCCCCCTGCAGAACCCTGTGTCTCTTGTTCCACCTGTCCTGTGTCTGGCTCAGGTTTGCAAGGCTCACGCCCTCAGCGAATTGCAGGCGGCAGCAGGTCTGTGTTGTCTCCACCGCAGGTCATTGCACAGTACCCAGCAAACTGTAGGTGCGGCTTCTGAAGTAGGCAAGTTTGGGGCTTGGTTATGAGTGTCTGAGATGCACATCTTGAGTGAGAGACCTAGAAAGGCCTCCTGCGGTCTGACTGTGCAGTTAAAAGGCCTTAACTGTTGTTTCCTATGGTACACTTGGCATACAATAGGTGCTCAATAAAAATTTTTTTGGGCGCTGAGGATTGAACCCAGGGGCATTCTACCTCTGAGCTACATCCCACTAAGTTTCTGAGGGCCTTGCTAAATTGCTGAGGCTGGCCTTGAACATGTGATCCTCCTATCTCAGCCTTCCAACTACTAGGATTACAGGCACGTGCCACCATACCTGGCTTCAATAAATAATCTGGAATGAAAAAATTAACCCCCTTCTAATGTCGTTTCTAACTTAAAAATAAATATGGGCCAAGTAAAGCAGGAATGATATTAAACATTCAAAAGCCACCTTTCCTCATGAGGTGGTAGTCATCTAGAACTGCAGCTCCTGCTCACTCGTGCATGGTTTTGGGGTAACCTGTGGATTCTAGTGGGCCAGGGCTGACCCCTCCGTGCCTGGCACAGAAGCTGACATCCTCTCTGCTCTTTTGGAACCTGGTTTGTTCCCCTGCTAATCTGTAACCTACAGTGGCATCTAAGCGACCTTCTCGATGCTTCTCCCCCATTGGAGCCTTCGGTGGCTCCCCTCACCCTGGGTTCTGCAGGCAGAGACTCCACATAGCTCACCAGGCCCTTCTCACCAGGTCAGAGCCCCCATCCGCTGTCCCTGTCGCCCTGCGCCTTTGCACATGCCTCTGCGCTCTCCCCACACTTGACCCTCTAACTTCATGTTTCAGACTTGCCGCATGCGCGCACAGCAGGTGCTCCCTCCTCTACCCTCCCGTGTGTCCAAAGCTCAGGTTGCAGTTAGGGGTGACACGAGCATCCAGTTGGTGAACCTCTTCGTCCCCTGCTGCACTGGCAGCTCCTGGTGGGCAGGTGCCACCACACCCTGCAGCTCTGCACGCAGCAGGCCTTGGACACTTGATTTTGGAATGAACGAGTAACTGAATAAAAAAGATACAGGGTAGATGGTTGGGAAATGTGTATTGAATGAATAAATGAAAGACACACAGAAGATGCCTAGTAAAAGCTTGTCGAATAAATACACAAACGGGCAAATGCAAAAGGCTCAGCACCTTGTCGGAAAGGTCTGGTCTATGACTTTTCCAGTGAAGTCCCTCCAGCCTACAGATGTGTCTCTGTCCATCCATCCCTGCACCCTCCAGCTCTTGCCCTATCTGCTCCAGGATGTAGTGCACAGCCAGGCCTCTGCCCCTCCTGCCGCCTCTCCCCAACATGCCCACAGGAGCTGTGTGGGGTGGAATGGGCCCTGGAAGCCATTGCTGGCACCAGCATGCCGGGGCAGGAGGGGATGAGGTCAGGACCAGCCTGCCCTGGCCCCTGGCCTCTGCTATCACAGCCGTCACTGCTCTCGTACAGTCCTTTCAACTCCACAGCCATCCCTTCCAGTCTGATCTGGAAACATCTTCTAGAACATCTGTTTTTCTCCTCAATCAACATGTTCCCCAAAGAGGGCCAACGTGCAAAATATTACATATAACATCAAACATGCTATCTGAATTCAATTAAGTGATTTGGTTGGGAAGAGTTTGTGGTAATTAAGCATCCTGTTTTGGAGCAAAATGAATGAAACACTGTTTCATTCTTCATTAAGGGGCACCTCTCCCGACTCCCTGTAAACTAAAAAAAAAAAAAGAGAGAGAGAGCCGGGCGTGGTGGCGCACGCTTGTAATCCCAGTACTTGGGAGGTGGAGACCGGAGGATCTGGGTTCGCTGCCAGCCTCAGCTACTTAGTGAGGCCCTCTGCAACTTCGTGAGACCCGGTTTCAAAATAAAGGATAAAAAATAGGGCCAGGGGTGTAGCGCGGAGGTAGAATGCCCCTGGGTTCAATCCCCAGTACCGCCAAAAAAAAAAAAAAAGAAAAGATGAAGGAAAAGGAAAAGAATGAAATAACTAACGCCCACTCAATATAAATGAAACCAGCCAATCTACTGGAACCACTATGGGCTTTGGTGGCGCTCCCGTGCTCTGTGACCATTGTGAAGTCACTGCACCTCCCTGAGCCTCAGCCTTCTCTCTGCAACATGGGATGACACCCATCTCCCAGGGTTGCTGTGAGGACTGAGGTCACGCATAGCAGAGCCTGGTGCAGCACCAGGCACTCAACGGGCCTGCACCAAAGGGTCCCTGTGCACAGACGTGCAGCGAGGCTGGGTGATTTATGTTCCAACAGCCAGGGCCAGATTAGAAGTCCTTCTACGAGGTGTCCATCTCAGAGCGTTCTTTGCTCCTGGCGTAGTTGTAAGTTTCTGGGAGCAGGGGTGAGGAGCCTCTTGTTAGGAAAAAGGAGGACGACAGGCACGGCTCAGCAGCATAAAGAGGAAGCTTTAATGCAAGCCTGGGAGGAGCCCTCTCTTGGCAGAACAGACAGAGCCACCCTTAGAGGCTAGGGTGAGCATTTTTATGGGTGAGGGCAGGGGAGGGGTCAGTCTGTAGAAGACCTAGTTGAGGACTAGTATGGATAGGTTCTGATTAGGTCAAACTGGTGCAATTTTCAATCCTCCATTAGCACATCGGGTCATCAGGTGCCAGTTTGCAGTTGGGACAGTGCAAAGAACAGGTGTTAGGTGCCTTCCTGGTAGGGGTTGGTAGAAAGCACTGTTACAGGTATGGAAGGGTTTCTTCTTTACGGTTTTCCTTTTGCACTATAGTGCTCAGAGAAAGAAAAATTCTAGCGGGCTGCGTCTTACACCTCCTATCTTGTTTTACTCTTTGGCTGCTCACAGTCCCTAGTTCAGCAGGAGACCGGGGTGGCGCATGCCTCAGTTGCCTGGCGTCAGGTCTTGGTCTGCCACTCAGCGGCTCTGGACCCCTTGGGCGGGTTACTGGAGCCCTCGCTGCATCTGTTTCCTCCTGTAAAATGGGAATGTTACCCATGTTTACGCACCCGGGGCTGTTACCGGAATCGAATGGGCCTGATGAGTGGGAGGCACTCACAGTAGCTCCCAAAGCACGTCAGCGTCTGTGGTTCATTCATTTAAAGAACGGCCCATTCCAGCTGCCACTTGCTTTCTGTGAACGCCCAGTTCCTGGGATGGGGCTACACACAAGCACCTCACAATGACAGAAGCTGCCGTTTATCAGGTGCCTGCCTCGTGTCGACGGAAGGCCCAGAGGAGGCATGAAGCATCCACTTTCCGTGGCTGTTGGCAGTGATCCTGCTGTTACTTTCGTCTTCCAGGTGAGGAAACAGAGGTTCTCCAAGTGACCTGGCAGAAGTCAGAGGGGCAGCGAGGGCGTCATAGGGCTAGGATTTGCTAGGAAAACACACCTCACACCCCTGGCCCTTCCTGGGCACCTGCTCTGTGCAGACCACTTTCATATCTGACTTTCACGGGGTTGTCCATGAGTCTTGGAGGGTGTGTAGGGCGATTCCCCGGGGGTCGGCCGACCCTTGGCAATTCCTTGCTCCAGAGAGTCCATAAAAGGCTCGTGCAGGGTGAGTGAGACGATAGGCCGGCTGATACTTCCTGGAAGATGGGAAAAACCAGTTAGGAGGCTCCTGTGTCATCAGACGACAACAGTGGTCTGAAGAAGGGTGACGGGGAGAAAGGAGGAGAGTAATGGGTGGGTCCTGGAGATGGGCGAACCACCAGCGGGTGTGGATGGCAGGTGCTGTAGGAGCTCCTCAGAGGGACAGGTGTCCTTGCAGGGATATGTTCTGGGAAACCTTCCTAGAAGGGGCTGCTGGGGTCTCATCTGGCTTCAGAAGGAGGGAAGGGGTCATTTCAGACAGAGGGACATGGACAGTGTTGGTTTGGGGGTGGGAACGCCCTGTGACCAGTGTGTAGACCAGAGGAGGATGTGATGAGGGCCCTGCCTTCAAGGGGCTCCCTGTGTGTTTGGGGACAAGGGGCCTCAGGCAGAGTGACATCCTACACCAATTAGCCCACAGACTCGGATGGGCTGTGCCCTTAGCGCTCAGGAGGGACTGCCAAGAATAGGAAAGGGGTCTTTGTGGACCCGAAGGACCTGCCTGAGCAGGGAGCGCTTGGCCTTCTTTTGTGCATTTGTTCAGAGTGTGGCTTTACAAGGACTGTGGAACAGGGGAACGGGGAGGGAGGAGGAGAAACAGATGGGCAATAATAAGGGACAAACCCTCCCTGGGAAGAACTGAAGGTTTGGGAGGAACATAGTGATCAGGCCTGTTTTGAGTTGCAAGAGCCCAAACTCTACCTCAATTGGGCTTAAGGAATAAAGGGGGTGGGCTCACTGTCCCCACACTCAGCTTCTCAGGGCCCAGCTGGGCCAACACTTCAGTGTCTGCCATCAGGACCTGGCTTCCCTCTCTCTCCAGCTACTGGCCTGCTTCTCTGTATTCCTCGGAAAAATGGCCACCAGCCCCTCCAGGCTCATATCCTGCTAGCCTAGCAACTCCAGGGACCAAGGAGCCTTTTAACTGCAGTAATACCAGAAAACTCCCAGGATTGGCTCTGATTGGCTAGATCTGGTCACAGGACCACCCCTGAGCCAATTACTTTATCCAGAGAAATGGAATACACTGATTGGCCAGGCCTGAGTCCGGTGCTCACTACAGCTTCAGGGGCTGGGTCGGCTCTGGTGGAGGTCTCTAGAAGACACCTGGGTCATTCTTCTCGGAGAGGAGATGGATACTGGCAGGATCAAAGTCCACTTAGGAGGAGGAAAGGCCGGCTCTCCCTGCAGGACATTTACAATTAGAGCAGGATCTCCAAGGGAGACATCAGGAGCTGGTCACCCCGGAGCCTGGGTCCATGGGAAGAGGGGTCTTCTGGGTCAAGAAATAACAAATCCTGGTGGAGACTACATGGGCAGCCAGGGCCCCTCATCCTCTCTTCCCTGACATTTCATTCATGCACCCCGTTTCCTTGCACCGGGACTGCATGCCCATTCTCTGGGCCCTTCCCAGCGGGGGCTGGGCTCTTTCTCGTGCCTTCCCCTTTCCCTGGAGAGTACATTCCGGGGAGGGATGCTCCGGGGTGTCTGTGGTTTGAGTCCTGTCTAGCCAACACACATGCTGATTGAGATAGCGGGGCTGGCATTGGCGAGGAGGCCTGTTTCTTTTGAACCCTCCCAGGGGTCTGTCTAGCCTGGCTCTGGCTGGCCAGTGTGTGGTATTCTCTGGGCAGAAGCCCAAAGCTCACCCCTGTTTCCACTCTGTGGAACTATTTGTCAGCATCATGGGAGTGTTGCTCCTGCAGCTTTGTACCTCCTTTTTGTCCCACGAGGGGGGCAGGTTGATTTGGGAAATGAAAGGATCAGCTAATGCCATCCTGGGTCACATCAAAGCCAACCTGATGTGTGAGCTCACTCGTCACAGCTTCAAAGGTGTGGAGGTCTGGGCTGTCAGAGACCCTGGCCTTGTCCCCATCAGGGCTTGCTTCGTGATCTTTGTCAAGACTCCCTTCCTTTCTGTGCCTCGATTTCCTCATTTGTCCACACGGGAACTTGAATACTTTCCCACTGAAACATGGATGAGGCCAGCAACACTGCCCTATTCCTTTCTGACCCTGGAGACTCCCGCACACCCTGTGAGGTTCCCAGCCAGGTGACTGTCTCACCCCTCCTGTGTCCCATTGTTGAGCGGGCTTTCTCAGGACACACCTTCTAAGAGAGTCGGCTGTGAGTTTTGCTAAGGACTGTCCCTCCTGGTCTTCCCTGCCTTCAAGGTGACGCCGCCTCCCACGCTGGCTGCCAAGCCATTAGCCGTGCTTCTCACTGGCTGCGCATCAGCACCGTAATCATTTTCAGATTTACAAGCATTAAATATTTTAATTTAATGCCTTGGCTCTCTTGTAATTCATGCACTTAATTATATGATAATTACTCAAATGAAAGAGATACAGCTGCTGCCGTATCAATTCTGAGGGAAGACTGGGTTCTGAGTTGGACTGGTGGGGAGATGGGCCCACCCCCTCATGCTCCCCACCCCAGCCCCTCTTTCCCCGGAGCCATATAGTCTATAATAGCCCCGCCTCCCCCAGCCAGTGGCAGGGTGGGGCCGGGGGTGTAGGCATTCTGCACCCATCTGCTCCGGGGACAGGGTGTGGGCTGCCCCGGCTAGATGCCCAGGCCCTCGTGGGTGCCGCTCTGCATAGAAGTGTAAGGGCCAACGGGCAGGGAGAGAGGGCTGTGGGCTCTCCTTGGGGGTAGGAGAGCAAGGACCTCTCTGGGCCCCCGCCCCTAGTAGAAGAGGCTGTGAATGCTGTTTGGGCCTCTATGGCAGGTGGAGAGTCCAGGAAGTCTGTCTCTTCCCTTAAAGATGGAGGCTGGGGGAAGAGTCGGCCTCTCCTCTGAGGACCTCCGCAGAGAAGGGAGCCAGATCTGGGCCTCCCACCACTGACCACCAAGGGGTTTGCAGAGGTGGACGAGGGAGGGAGCACCTGAGGGGAGCACCTTCCGTGTTCCTCTCCACCCCCCTTCCCTCTCCTCTCTCCTTCCATCCACACCCTTCCCTTTTTATTTTCCTACTTTCCTTCCTTTTTTCTCTTTCTCTATTGACATCTAAAATTGTGTTGAATGCCTGAAGGGTGCCGGCTATTTTGTCAGAACTGTAACTATTAATATTTGGCAAGTATTTCAGCTCCCGCCCTCCCCGCCGTGTTTGCAGAGCCCCGTTGGGTCTGCTGCTGCTGAGTGGAGTGACCAGAGACCTCTGCAGTTGATGGCACCAGCACATCTGAGAACCAACTGGTGTTGCCTTGGGCCAGGCCCTCCTCGGGTCTGGGATGGGTGGCACTTGGAGGTCCTCTGCAGAACTGAGCCTGCGTCCTCCTGGAGAAAAGCCCCCTTCTCTTATTAAGGATCCAAGAGAGGTGGGAGAGGACTCCTGGGACAAAGCCCGAGTTGGAAGTGTCCCTCGGTGGGGCTCTGGCCACAGTTTGAAAAGAAGCATTTTACCTCCCCTCGGGGCAAGCAGCAGCTCAGGAAGATGACATTCCCATGCCAACAGTGTGTTCGGGTTTCTGAGAGTCTCCTGGCTTTTCAGTGGGGACCTCCTGGGCTTGGGGGAGACCAAACCCACTCTGGCCCTGCACGCTCCTAGGCACGGGAGAGTCAGCCAGTGCGTCTCTGCTGAAGTGCTTGCTCGCACCGAAAAGGGTTACGAACGGTTCGCCCGTATGCAGACAATTTCCAGCTAGCTTACAGCAGCTGCGGCGCCGTGCTGATAGATTAAAAGCAGCAACCAGCCCCAGAATGAAGTGTATTAGAACTCCTGCTGGGTCGAGCTGGGGAGAGGCCCACACAGCTGTCATCTAGGCCAAGTTTCCAACCGAAACCTCAAGAACAGGATGGAACTCTGAGAAAAGTTAGCTTTCTAAATGAGGTGGCCGGCTGTTAATCAGGAGGAGTGGGGGGACCCGAGGAATGCTAGGGATTCAGGGGGGCAGAGGAGGGGAAGGAGACTCGAGGGGGGTGTCCTGCCCAGACCAGGAACTATGTACAGAACTGTGACTCCTGGGGCTGGGGAACAAGGAGGCTGCTGCAGGTGGGGACCCCGGGCTGGCACCACATCTTCTCGTGTCTTGCTCCAGACAGCGGGTGGGAGTTGGGTGAATAAGGACATCCACTTGTTTCCATCCTATTTCCAAAAGCTGCGTACCACTGTAACAGCTCAGCCTCCCTGGCTGACATGACAGGGTGGGTCTCAGATTTGGGGAGCTACACAGGACCACCCTCCCCCGGGAAGAAAGTGGTGTGAGAGCTACCTACCGCCAGTTGACCTTAGCTCCCCCGGCTGCGGCACAGGGGCCCAGCCTTTTTTATTCCAGGTCTGGGGTGTCTTCTCTTATGAGAAAGGCTCCTGACAGGGACCTGGCTCTGGCCCGAGTCTGACTTCAGGCTGGAGAGGGGCTACTTTCCATTGTCACAAATGCCACTCGAGAGCCCATCGACAGCACTCCCGCTCTTAGAAAAATCAGAATGCCAAGGGAGAAGTCTGGATCTATTCTTTTTCTTTTTTTGGATATGTCCTGGTTTTTGCATAAAGCAAACTGCTTCCCACTGGAAGGGCCAGGTGAGTCTTTGCTGGGGGAAAAAATACAAGGAGTAAATCCAACTAAACTACCATTATAATTATAAATAGTACAGCATATGGCCATAATTCACTTGCAGTGGTGTATGTGGTACCTCTATAGTGAGTCCATCCGTTTAACAATTTATCGTGTCCTCACTTGGGTAGACCACTGGGCAGTCCACCAGCTGCGTGTGGGACCTTGTGTACAAGCGCCACACAACACAGGCAAAGAGCTGCGGGTGTCACACGTCACCTAGGACAGTGTCACGTTGGGAAGAAGCCTGGTTCCCAAAGCCGCCGCCTGTTGCCTCTGCCCATCAGATGGTGGGTGACGGGCACAGCCCATCGGTGGTTTGATCTGAGGCTCCTGCGCAGGCATGCAGCGGTGGTTTCTTCCTGATGTGCAACCAGGTTCCAGATGTTTTCTTGGATTCCTGAGCTGACGCCACCAGTGGGATGGGTGATGGCAGTGGCAGCCTGGGGCCGGGGAGATGGGTGGTGAGGCAGAGGTGCAGGCAGGTGCGTTGGCTTGGTCCAGGGGTGTGGTTGGGGGTGGTGTAGACAGATCTCCAAGTTGAGGACCTGGCTCTGGGAGGCAGACTGCCTTGGTTTGAGTTCTAACTCTGCCTTTTCTGGCTACACAACTTAGGGCAGGCTGTTTAACCTCCCTGTACCCCACTTCCCTCATCTGTAAAATGAGGGTAGTGATGGCCCTTCTCTCAGTGGTTGTGAATATTAAATGAGATAACATGTGAAATACAACTATGCTGGGCATCGTAAGTAGCCAACGGAGGTAGCAACTTGGCCAGATTTTCCTTAATCTAAGAATAGTTTGACAAGAATCCTAGAACCTTGGGTCATCTAGTCTGACCCTAGAATTCATTCATAAACCTCTTCCACAATTCCTGGCTTTCCTTGAATGCCTCCCATGATGGGTAACTCATCCCAGGCTGCCATAGCGATCAATCATGGACAGTTCTTGGATCTGTTTATAAACTCTAGTTCTTTTGTGGTTCTCATCTGATACAAATGCTTTACTGACTTCTGCTTCAGTGCAGAGTCCCAAGAACAGTGAGTAACTACCACCCATTGGGTGCTGACCAGGCCAGGCCACTGTGCCGAGCACTTTACATACATTATCTCCCATTGTCCCATGACCTCAGAAGCTGGCATTATTATACCTCCATTTTATAGAAGGGGAAACAGAGGGTCAGAGGGGTGACTTGTGTAAGGGTCACACAGATCTCAGTGGGCCAGCACGGCTCAGGCCAGATCGGGTCTGTCTAGTGTCAAACCCATATTGTGAACTAGCCATCATCCTCTCCAAACAAGCTCAACACCAACCATCGATTCTTTGGTCTTTTCTCTGCATCTCCCCTCTTGACTCCAGCCAGCTCACTTCTCCATGATTTTGACTTTTCATTGATACTTTCCTTGCATGTTTTGGGGAGAAGGTGTAGGGGCATTACCTTTAGGGAGGCGTTGTACATCCAGTTTCTTACAGCACCATTAAACTGGTAGGATAAATTCTGTCTGCAGGAGACAGAAACTACTCACCAATGTTGGATAGTCTCTTAAATTAATAAAAGTGATAATCTGATAAACTGGTTATTGTAATTTATCCTCATAAAACAGCACATGTGCCTGAATTGTCAATTGGGCCTCAAACCACTAGAAAATAGCCAGCAATTACCAGAGGCTCAGCGAGCAGGGTGGCTGCAATCCTGTGGTCTTCAAATTAGGAGAAATAATGAATGCATCCAGCACACATCCATTTTCAGCAAGTATTGCATGGATTATAAAATTTATTATCAATAAAATTATTCATTTGTGCCCTATACCGCACTTAATGCACCTGAAGTGAGAAATTAGAAGTGTGTTTAATTCTGGCGCTGGAAGAAAATACAAGTGCAGCAAATTTGCAGTAATAGGAGAAAGTTAATGCCTGGTTAAAAAAAAAAAGGAATCAGTTTAGCCGTTGCTTTTATATTTTGGAAGAGTTGGTTATTTTTTCCTTTCTTTTTATGATAAGAGCATACTGATTCACTTAGATCCCTGGTTCTAATGTTGCTTTCAAATATTTAAAGAGAAGTTCTGAATCAAGGGGAACATACAAATGTGAATGTATGTGCATGTAATCTCTGCGTGTGAATATGTATAGGTCATGTATGTGTATATACATCTATATATCTCTCCATACATCTATGTATGCACACACACAGTAGTGTAGTAAATGTAGTAGTGATTTAGTGATGACACTAATAAATATTTAACAGCTAGTTGTCTGAAAGAAGAATTCTGATTTGTAGTGTTTGCCGATTTCAGTGGTGTAAATACTCCCACTATGGCCAATTTCAAGTTACCGATATGATTTCACCGAACCCTATTCTGGAAAGAGAATTGCACAATCAGCTCTCGGGATTCAGTACAAGCCAGCCCTGGACTCCACTATTTTATATACGGACATGTATGTGTGTATAGACACATACGCACTCTATCTATGGTCTGAGGCAAAAAAAAAAAAAAAAGAAGATATAAATGCTGTTCATCAGTTTGAGCCCCGAGTGTCATCCGTGTGTTTTTCCCAAGTGTCGACCTCCTTTGGTGAATTTGCACGTATATTTTTATTCAAGTAGAGAGCTGTCTTTCTCCCCTGGAAACATGGTGACTTTATTTTCATTAAGTTCCAAGTGCAAAAGGAAGAAAGAAAGGAGGGCAGGGTGGAAGAGGGAGAAGGCAGGCTCGGCTTCCCTCGCATCGGCAGCCTTGGTTTGTCTTCAGTGGGCTCGGTGGACCTGCCTCGGTTTTTATCCAGCCATTGTTCTTTTCTCCACCGCGTTTGCACACTGTGGTGCGTCTGGGGAATTTCAGCAGTTGGAATATACATGAAAAGAGTTCCGCTCCACTTTCATAAGGTCCCTGGATGGCTCGGACGAGGCCTCGAGGCCCCATGGTAGAGCCGGTATCACATTCATATTCCTTCCCATCACCACACACATGATAGTGCGGAGCCCAGACCAATCGAAAACTTGACAGTAAGCCTTTTGATTTTGCGGGGGAACCTTCATCACGCTGCGAGAGGGAAGGGAATACAGCCCAAACTGGACTTCATACTGTGGCAAGCTTGAAATCCCAGCCCAACCGCAGAGCCGGCTGATTGGAATAGTTGGAAACTGTGTCCAGGAATTCGGCTGCAAGAACTTGGCTCACAGCAACTTCTGCCTTTTTGAAAGAAAAATTGTCAACTGGCGAGCCACTTGGGGCCTGGGTTTAATCTGTCCAGGCAGTAAAGATTCACGGAAATGATTGGCCAAGTTTCCCTAACATGTTTAGAGGGGCTGCCTACGTGGGGACTCTGGGTGGGGAGGAAGCAGGCTGTGGGCTCCGGGTGACTGCTGTTGTCACTCCACTATCATGGCAGTTGTCTCCAGCATTGACACTATTGCTGTTTTGCTGATCATCAGCCTTCTGCTTATGAGACTGCAGAGTCAGGGGTGCAAACAAAGCCTCAGAGCATGTGCTCTGCTTGGTGCCCCAACCCCAGGCTGCTGTGACAAGGGTGCATTTTCCTGGGTACACCTTTCACCCTGGCAAAGTTGCCATGACATTTAGGCGGCCAAAGACCAAAGAGAGGCTACCACTGAAAGCACGGATTTACTCAGTAAATCCACAAGCTGCGGCACTGTTTCTGCCTCTCTTGGGAGACTGTCCACGGGCTCACTTACCTGGGACGGTGCCTTGACTTCACTTACCTTTGTTTGAAAATGTGAGAGAGTGAGGGGCCCTGCTGAGAAATACCCGTGAAATGCAAGGATCTTGGTGCCATTGCCCAGAACCTACTGATGGTTCTGATGGGGACAGTAGACCTGGTTCAAGTGCATGCAGCATGGGGCTTGACAGAGGTCAACAGAGCCAGGAGTCATGGGTGTGCCATCCCTGACAACTTCTTCTTCTGTCAATTCCTAATCTTTTCAGTGGGAGAAGATACTGTTGCTGGGAGAGAGATATGTTGGTGATGTTGAGATAGGACTGGGTCCTGCCACTCATTCCGGGCAGGAGGGGGTTGGAGTAATTTTGGGGGGCCGGGCAGAGTCTGATGAGGGTGCTCATGGGGCTCCTAGAAGATTAGGGCAAGCCGGGCGTGGTGGCGCACGCTTGTAATCCCAGTACTTTGGGAGGCAGAGACCGGAGGATCCGGGTTTGCGGCCAGCCTCACCTCTCTCGCTCTCTCTCTCCCTGTCTCTCTCTCTCTCTCTCTCTCTCTCTCTCTCTCTCTCCTTAGTGAGGCCCTCTGCAACTTCGTGAGACCCGGTTTCAAAATAAAGTATAAAAAATAGGGCTGGGGCGTAGCATGGAGGTAGAACGGCCCTGCGTTCAATCCCTGGTACCACAAAAAAAAAAAAAAAAAGAAGATTAGGGCAAATCTCTAGCCATGTGACCCCAGGCTAACTCTTGCACCACCTTATGTCATGAGCAGAATAGTCTTGTCTTTGTTTCTTTTTCTTTGCCATGGTCTGCCCTGCCCTCGGACCCCCTGACTCAGAGGTTCCCCCCATCCGGCCTAGTGTTCTCAGGTAACCTCACATAAAGAGTGGCCATTTGAACTGGGCAGGGAACAACAAAGCAGGAAATGTAAAGGGGCTCGGGGTTGAGCCCCGACTTTGCCCTTTGTATGGCAAAGCCACAGGTAAGTCAGTAGACCCTGCTAGGCCTCAGTTTCCCTATATGAGATGGAAACCACCCAAAACACACAACAGCCTTTCAGAGTGGCGCTTAGGAGCTGGGGGGTGCGGGGGGTGTGAGAGCAGAGGGGGCTGCTAAGCCCCTAGAATTATCCAGAGCAGCTGACCCAAGCCATCCCAGGTGAGTCTGGGCCCCAAAGGGAATCCTGAGGCTGGGCCCCCCAGCTCCCCAGGAACTTAGGACTTGTATCCTCTTCGACTGTCCCTCCTCTGAGACCACTTCCCAGCGGTCATGATGTCATTGCAGAGCATCTCAGAGTGGGTCCCCCTTCCTCACTCCCACACACACCTCGGTGCTTCCCAATGCCAAGTCTGTACAGGGAAGGGCAGGAACCTAGTAATTTCTCAGCTGGAGAGCGTAGTAAAAATAAATGTCTTCTGGAGGTTGAAAGGTTGTCAAATACACACTGAGCCTAATTGGGTCCTCAAAATGTGTGTTTCCTGCTGATGTTCATGGAAGGCGTGGAGTGGGATAGGTGTGCATGTGCGTGCATGCGTGTTTGTGTAGGAATCCCTGGGCAAAGTTGGGCAGGTGCTAGCTTCTGAGCTGTGAAAGTCTGCTTACCTGCACGGTGGACCCACTTTTGAGCAGAGAGGTGCTCTGCGTGGAGCGAGGTTGGCCCACCTCTGGGCCTGTTCCTCTCGTCCTGCGTCATCTTCAAGTAGAGAAGTGACTCAGGCTGGCACAAAGGCCTTTGCCAGTCCAGCCCAGAGCAGTTAGCCTTTCTGTGTCATGGAACCTTCTCCCCAGCCCCAAGTGAACATGGTGAAGCTCAGGCTGTTTCTCCAGTACTCTGCAGTCACAGTTCAAGTGCTTTACGCTTGTGAACTTGGCCCACTGATGAAGGGTCCGGGACACCTCAGGTCCATCCAGGGGCTCACATGATGAACACCTGCCCTGGAGAGTTGGCTGTCGGGCTCGGGATTGACAGTTGTGGCTTCCAATTTACTGCAGGAAAAACTGCCATTAGAATCCGCGGGCCTACAGGATGGCACTGTGTAACCCGGCTGTCTCTCTCCTCTCTGTGACCAGATGCACGCCCCCACCCCGTGGGCCGGTTCTCCATTTGAGGACTGGCCCCTCCAGAGCCATCCCTCTAGTGCTTTGGGGCCCCCAGTTCCTGGCCCCAGCACTGGACTTCCCACTTAACTGCAGGGAAGACCCTTTCCAGGGATTCCTGCTTGCCACGTGCTTTTGTTCCTCCCATGGGTGGGAGACCTTCCCTTGTCCAGGCAGGCTTCGTGGGGGCTGAGTTTCTGCATCTTGGTGAATTGGTGCTGTACCTAAGGATGGGTCCCTATCCATGCTGCCCCATCGCCATCTTGTTCCTCCAGCTGCACGGAAGTTGATGAACATTTCATTCCTGCACCTTGGCCGGCCTCCTGAACTGGGCCATGCCGCTCTGCCATCTGCGAGCCTGTGTACCCACCCCAGGCCGCAGGGTCAGAGGGTCAGAGCACTGCAGTTTCCCCTCCTTCCAGCCAGCCCACAGCCCTCTCCACCGTGGCTGAATTGTTTGTTCAGCCAAGACAGCCAACCCGGGAGGCAGAGTGGGCGGGGGCTGCGTCTGGCCCGGTCCTCCTGCCAGGAGCTCATTTGTATGCAGAAGGGATTAGGCGGAATTTACCGTGGCCTCACCCTGGGGAGCTGCTCGCGCCCTAGGAATACTCTCCGACGGCAGCGTGCAGTTGGTAAGATTAGAACAGCCCCTTCTGCCGCTGCGCACGCCCTGGTCACTCTCCAGGCCGTCAGCATTGAAATCATTTTCATTTATAACCTTTTTGATCATCCGGCCTCAAAGAGGGCCCGCCTTGTGTGACAGCGGGCACCAAAATGGCCCAATTATTTGGAAGAGGAGGGAGCAGCTGAAAACAGTCAGATGCAAGAGACAGGGCACTTGATCAGGGCTCATGGCTTTCTTCCTGCCTTCTCCCACCAATATTTTTACAGCTGTTGACATATATTGAGTTACATGTGCCTGGGCTCCATCCCCGCGGTACTGTTTCAAAGATCTGTTCACCATAAAGTGTGCTGTTCTCAAGTAAATGACTGACTTCAAGAAAGCACAGTAGTTTAAATGTTACTATAAATACAGGCGCTAAGACATTTTAATTATAATTTTTGAGTTATACAGTGTTCTGTAAGTACACCAGGCATTTACAAAAGAATTTGTGTTGAGCTTCAAGGCATTGTGCTCTCTTGTGGATAAAGAAGTAACTGCAGGTGGCAGGTTCTGCAGTTCGCCGGCTGGACTCTTGTGACTTGTGGTCAAGAGGGGCGGGAGGAGGTGTGGCATCCTTGGAGGTCTCAGTTTGGGATGTAGGAATCAATTCCACATTTATTTATCGAGCCCCTCGATATTCAAAGTACTGAGCCGGGGACTTTGGGTGCCCAGAGTTGATGGGACAAAATCTCCACTTGCCTGTTTATAATCCCATGGGAGAGGATGGCCAACAGGTCAAAGAAAGAGATGGTGTAAGGGAATAGCACGTGGGCAAGTACCAAGAAGGGGCATCTAACTGTTGAGGGGAGGAGGAGGGCTTTGGAGAAGAGGGAACGCTCATGCTATGACTTGAAGGGTGATGAGAGCCACGAGGCACCTTTGGAAATGAACAAAAGCCATGCCAGTCTTCAGCGTGGAAGCACACGTCTGGAGCAAGCCGTGTGGACTGTCTGCCCTCTGCATGTGGCTGGCCTTCTCCAGGATGCCTGTAAACCCTCTGCTGTGGCTGGGTGCAGTGGTGAATGCCTGTAATCCCTGTATGTGGGAGGCTGGGACAGGAGGATCGCAGGTTTAAGGCCAACCTCAGCCACTTAGTGAGACTCTCAGCAACTTAGCAAGACCCCGTTTCAAAATAAAAAATAAAAAGGGCTGCAGGGTGTAGCTTTATAGTACCAAATAATAAGAATCCCCAGTATAATAATAATAAAAATAATAATAATCCTCCACTGCCCATAATTAGACTCCAGGGGCAGGAAGAGGCCAATGACCTGGTGGGCTTGAAAACTCAGCCCTTTGGTGAGTCAGGAGAAGAGAGGGAAGCCAGTCTGCAGCTCTCTTGTGGTTTTCAGGGAGCAGCCCTCTAGATTTTCTCCTTGTATGTGCTCCAGTGATGAGGCATTAAGCTAAGGAGAGGAGGCAGACATGGACAGGCACAAAGCTGTTTTCTATCTGTATCCTCCCATATAGCATGCGGATCCACCCTTCAAGCCAGCCACCCGTCCATCTATCCATCAGTCCTCTCACCTACCCGTCCCGCCAACTCATCCATTATCCACCCATCCATTTATCCATGCATCTATGCATCCATAAGTTTACCCATTTACCCATGTATTCATCCATTCATCTGCCAACCACTCATCCTTCTATCTGCTCATCCTCCCACCTACCCATCCCATCCATCCATCCATTCATCCATCCATCCATCCGTCCGTCATTCATTCATCACTTATTCACCCATACATTTATCCACCCATCCATCCATCACCTATCTGTTCACCTCTCCATCTTCCCTATCCTGTCCATTCATCTATCATCTACCTATTTGTCTATCCATCTTTCCACCTACCCATCCCATTCCTCTATACATCCATCTGCCCATTTACCATTTATCTGTCCTTCTATTCACCCATAAATGTATCCATCACCCACTTACTCATCCATCCACCGGTACATCCGTCTGTCCATTTGCCACTCTTCTAATCATTACCCCCTAGCTGTCCATCTGTCCACCTATACTCCATGAGACATTAGAGTAGAGGGCTTAAAAGCAGGGGTTCTACAGTCAGATTTCTTAAATTCAAATCCTACCTCTGCCATTTATTAGCATAAACTGTATTCTCAGGAAAGCTACACAGCCCATAGGTTAACCTTTCTCACTTCCTATATAATGTGAGAAAATAGCAGAGGACAATAAAAGCAAGTTATGAAAATTAAATGATATATTTCATGCAAAGTGCTTAGCACAGTTCCTGGCACACAGTAAGGACCCAGCAATGTTGATATGTGTACTGGTAGACTCCTGCGTGCCAGCTACTGTCCTGCACAACCCCAAAGGAATTACTCAGTGCCCCAGGCATAGGCTAGCATGGTTTCTCCTTGGAAAAAGGGCCTTCTGCCTCATAGCGAGGGCTGGGATTGGAGAAGTGGGGACCTACTGATGTGGGCATTAAGGACTATTTAGGAATAGCCAATGTATTTAGTTTTTATTATTGTTTGAGGGGGAATTCCTGTCTTACATATCTGCCCACACCCTGTTTTCAATGAAGGCATGTTTGCCATGGATCCATGAGGTCTATTAATTTTTCTAACATTTAATTATGAACTAAGCATATGATACAGCAAAAAATGATATTTCTTGGTGAAGTATCACATTCTAGATCCTAATTTCCATCTTGACAAAGCTGTTAATTTTAAAGTGCTACTTTTACTGCATGGACTCAATGGCACTTACATTCTAATCCGTTCATTCTGTGACTGCGGGCTCACATTTTCCTTCGGCCTTCCTGTGTTGAGGGCCAGCTGTGTACCAGGCACCGGGCCAGGGGCTTTTGTCCTAAAGATCTCATGGGAGATTAATATCCCTGGAGGAACACAGACCAAAATCTCAACAGTGGGTTAGAGTGAGGACAGACTTGAGTGTGATCTTTATCTGTTGTTTGTATTTTGCGAATTTCCTACAATCATATGGTGCTTCCATATCATCAGAAAAGCCAACTAAAAACACTCCGGTGAGATTAGAGTGCCTGACCTCACAGAGCTTACAGTCAGGCAGAAAAACAATCATTCATAATGGCCAAAACAAGTGGGAAACATTGAGTCAGCATTTTCGTGTGTGTGTGTGTGTGTGTGTGTGTGTGTGTGTGTGTGTGTATTACTGAGGATTGAGCCCAGGGGCGTTCTGCCTCCAAGCTACACCCCAGCCAGCCCTTTTTATTTTTTTATTTTGAAACAGGGTCTTGCTAAGTTGCTGAGGCTGGGCTTAAACCTGTGATCCTCCTGTCTCAGCCTCCCACGTACTGGGATTGCAGGCACGCGCCACCACGCCTGGCTGAGGCAGCATTTTCTGACTGGCTGGCACTAGAGACCCCTTGGGCACTCATCACCTTGTTGATTCTTGGCACTTAGAGCATCCAAATGGTTGGGCTAGCATGGCAGGGAGAGGATGTTCAGCCAAACTGTCCGTGAAGTAGCTGGGATCTGGGCAGCCCTGGCCTTGTCCCCGTGGGGTGTGGTGGGGGACCTGGAGCAAGCCTGGTCATGGAGGCAGGCTGTGGAGGTGACCTGCATATCGCTATCACAGACATGTAGAAGCAAAAAGCCTCCTTTCATCCCATGTTCCCATTGTGCTGTACTCGGCTTCCCCGCCCGAGGGTCCAGGATGGGGAAGGAGGAAGCACTTGGGCAAACTCTAGCTTCTTCGTCTGTTTCCTGGGGTTTGGAGTCTATAAAGCCGGGAGTTAACTAGGATGCTCTTTGGGGTGCTCCTAGCATGGCTGTCCCATTCACAGTCCTTCCAGAATCAGCTCTAGAAAAGAGATCATGGGGTTTTCTTTGGGGGGGCGGTAGAGGCCAGCAAAGGAGCAGGCACTAGAGAGGGCGTGGCAGAGGGTTCTGGATCCTGACCTTCAAGGCAGGAATGTTCTGGGCAGTGCCTCCGTCTTCCCTTTTGCTGGTTTGATAAGCGTCTTTGGTCTGGTCACATTGGTTTTTGGGGCTTTCATTTCCTGTCAAATGGAGAATCTCTCTCACGTCAACTTATGAGCATCACTCAAGAAAAAGTTAAGAAAGAATTTTGTAAGCCCCGTGCCAGGGAAAGACAGTATTTCATGAAAAGACCTAAAGCCATCAGCTAGTTTACTAAGAGTGGTTGTTATTAAGAAATACATATAAAATTAAAACATTATAACACCTTGTATTTTTGCTAATGACCACGCTATCGAGCTGCTGTAATTACGGGGACTCGATGTTGTGCCAGACACTGCAGACACCACCCCTGACCCTTGCCACGCCTGCGGAGGGGTGGTGCGTGTCATCATTACGACTCCCAGTGGCGCCGCTGGGTCGGAACCCAGCTCCGTCTGCCTTCAGAACCTGTGCGCTTTCTATGGGGTTTATAGCTTCCTAGAGTATGTTAAATATTTTAAAAACTGATTTTTGATCCTCACTACACTCTCAGGAGAGAGATGGGGCCGCTTTTTTGAACGCGTTTTATAGCTAGGGACGGACCCACTGGCGCCCCAGGCCCCACAACTGGCCACGTGTTCTCGCTTGGGGGGTCCAGGACAGAGCTGGTTCAGAGAGGTCAGGGCAGTGGGCTGCCCCTGCGTCCTGTCCCCTCCTGGTGGGGGTTGTGGGAGCCTCTGGGAGCACCACTGGTTTCTCTGTCAGTCTCGTGGGATCTTGGCCTCCAGGGAGAAGTGCAAAGGCCTTGTCACGGGGGACCCTGCGGGCACTCCTGCTTTCTGCCCTTGCAGATGACACACTTGTCCCTTTGGTTTAGCCAGAAACCGAAAGTGTGTCTTCTCGAATGCAGACTGGCGTGTTTCTTTTATAAATTCTTGGGCATTACTATTGATTTTTGGCTGAGGATTTTGAAATCCTATCTCTAGGACTCATGAGAGTTCCCTGCCGCAGTAATAATGCATTGTCATTCTTAATATCTCCAATCTCTGACACAATATTCATATCAAGCTGCGGAGGAGTGGCGTCAGCACAGCCTTGGGGATGGCGTCTGGGCACGGGCAGGGCTGGCTGCAGAGGGCTGGGCTGGCCCCTTCACCCCCCTCCAGCCTGTCTCTTTGCTGGGAAAACCTCACCTGGCCTACCCTCATTTCAAGGAGCCTGAGATGTGACCATGGAGGTACTGAATATAAGAGCCGTTGACTTCTGCCCTATCCATTATACAGATTTCACTGAGGCCCAGAGAGGGACAGGACCTTGCCCAAGGTTACACAGCAAGTTAGTGGCCTGCAAGCTAGAACCCTGGTGCCTTTTGTTCTTCTCCTACCTGGTAGTTCAAGACACACCAGCCTCAGACCTGCAGAGGCCAGGCATTAACACAAGTGTGTGAAATAACTGGACGTGAGGGCCGGTGTGTTCCAGCAGAGAACCCAGGGCCCTTCCCTTGCTATCCAGGGGACTACATTTGGGAGAATCCCAATTTTCTGAGTTTTTAAGAGAAGTCCAAATCCGGATTTTAATATAAAATGTCTTATCTTTTTAAATGTTGACAACTAATTGCAAAGTTGCAAAGTGGGTGCGCGCACACACACACACACACACACACACACACAGAGTCCTAAAACAGAGCCACAGCTGAGGGCTGAGGGTGGTACAGGCCGTGTGTGGTGCCCCAGCCACACCCGAGCCCACTCTGTTGGTCCCTGTGTCTGGACACCTTGACTTCCGCCTAGTCCGGGCACCTTGCAGCTCCTCTAGTCCCAGCACAGAATCCAGGGGCTGTCCCCTTTCCCTCCTGCCTTCCCACCCGCTGGAGCTTGCTGTGCTCCCGGGATCTCCCCGTCCTCCCAGTGGAGAGGCAGTGGCTCTCTCAGCCAGCCCTGTTTCTGAGTCCCAGCTTGCACACTCTGGGTGTCCTGAAGCAAGTTCAGAGGTGACCCCCCTCTGGCTGGCCTGTCCCTTGTCCTTGCTGAGGAAGCAGAGCCACCAGTTTGGCCCCAGGATCTGCCAGGTACGTCACCAAACAGGTCCCCGTTGAGGGAGTGTTTTCTAGTTCTTGAAATTGGTGTTGCTTAGAACATAAAAGTAAAAGGACCATGTCCTCCACACGTAGATCGTGCCCCAGAAGTAAGCAGATGTGTGTGTGTTTGTTGGGAGGTGTAGATGGGGTTGTGTTTTGAGCCGCCGACAGGACCTAACGCCCTGCAGCTTGCAGAAGTGACTGATGGAGGCTTTTGGAACTTTTCAGTGGAAAAGCATATGGTTGGGTGTTTGAAAATAGTCAAAACATGCTGTTTTCCTAGGTGCAAAATCATTTTGTCAAAACAATATGAAGTTGCGAGCAGGAAGGAGGGTGGTGGGGACCATGCCTCTTGCCTGTTGTTCCAGCGTGAAGACCTTCCTTCGGGGACCTGCCTGGAAATGGCACGGGGATTGCTCTTCCATTTGGGACATACAAAGATGGAGAGTTCCAGCTTGGGGGGCCTGTGCTCCCTCCCCCATCTTCATCTCTAGCCCTGCACGGCTTCCTGCAGACCCCTCCCCGCCCTAGGAGCAGCAGGAGAGCTCTCCCTGTCAGGGGCACCCCCAGGCGGGCTGGGGGCCTCTCCCTCTGCATATGGCATTGACTCCGGCCAGCAGCTTGGCCACTAGGGGAGTAGCCCTCAGAGGTAGACTGTTGGGCCAGCCCACCCCACAACTCATAGATGGAGGGACTTCCTGTCTGGCCCCTCTCCCCACTTGCTCCCATGGCCGTGGTCCCAGTGATCCCGAGACAGCCCAGGAAGGGAGTAGGGAGGCATCGACGCGAGGTTTGGTGGAGAGGTTTGGGTTTTGGCGGGGCCACGGGCCTGTGACAGACCCCTGAGCAGAGCTTTCCTTGTGGAAGACAGCCAGCACTGTTCCAACTACAGGCTGCGACCCATTCGCAAATCATGGAATCAACTCAGTCACAGCCAACAAAATGAAAACAGGACTGAGTCAGAGCCGAGCACAGAATGGAATGGAAGGCAACTGAACAGAACGAGGGGACGCCAAGCAAGGAGAGGAGGAGCAAAGAAAGAAGACGCCGGAGCCCGGCATGGCCCGTGCCTCAGATGTCATGCGGATGTGTGTGCAACTCGATCATGATGACGGTACTACTTGCTCTAGGCTGAAGTTTTTACAACATGAAAGTCTGCTGGGCGTGGTGGCTCATGCTTGTAATTCCGGTACTTGGGAGGCTGAGACAGGAGGATCATAGGTTCACGGCCAGCCTCAGCAACTTAGTGAGGCCCTCCGCATCTTAGTGAGACCCTGTTTCAAAATAAAGAATAAAAACAGGGCTGGGGGTGTAGCTCGGAGGTAGAATGTCCCTGGGTTCAATCACCAGTACCACACAATAAAATAAAATAAAATAAAATAAAATAAAAATAAAAACGTGAAAGTCACAGGTTAGATGGTCTACGAACATTCTTTTGAACTCTGATTCAAATGTGAACCTCACTAGCTGAGTTGACCTCAGGAGAGTTATATAATCTCACCATCACTCAGTTTTCTCACCTGTACAATGGGAATAACAGCGATGCTCCACGCCGAGGGCTGGTGCGAGGATGAGATGAACGACTCCAGGTAAAGTGTTCAGAACATCAGGTACAGGATGCATGCCATATGTTGGCTGTTACTGCTGATACGTCTCTGCACTCTTCTACATAGAGGAGGAGGTAGATGCCAGACCTGTCATTTTTCTGGGCTCCCCAACCAGCCTCCAAAAAGGAGGAGAGTGCCTGGAGTGCCAGGACAGTCCAGCTGGCGTGGGGAGGTTCAGGGAAAGTGCTTGCCCCTGTGCAGAATCTGTGCCCCCTGGGTGGGCGCTGGAGTGGCCTGGTGCCTGTGCCGGGAGACCCTGGCTCCCACCTGCAGCTCCTGCCAGTTCTGTCCGTCTCATGTGGCTCCAGAACCATCTCTCCTGTCTGCCACACACTGCCCAGAGCCGAGAGCCACTGGGCCGAGGGAATCCACAGTCCGGATGGATCTGTGTTCTGCCACAGACCGAGCATCTCCTTCCGGTTGGACAGTTTGCGCCTTTGAGCCCCAGGGCTCCAACCAAGTAGACACACGTCTTTGAGGGTCACTACTTCCCCCATCCCCCGCTATTCCCTTTACTTTTTTTTTAAACAATGTGAGATAGGTCTGTGAGGATGTGTTTTAAAAAAAAGTGATAAAGAAAAGAAATGAAAAATTGCAAATGAAGCTTCCAGGTCATGCGGCGCTGCGGTGATCAGGACCTCGGTGGGCACCAGGAGCCTCTAGAAAGGGCAGGCGAAGGAGGGTGACACCCAGGCCTTCTTCCTTTGGGCTGGGGACAGGGGTGGGCTGGGCGTCGGAGTTGCTGGTGGGGGCAGTGTGCGGTGAGGAGCAAGGTCATCCGTTGGGTGTCAGGGGAAGGCTTAGTGCTTCCCCAGCAGTGCTGCCTGCTCCTCCCTCCCGCCTTCCGTCTCTCCCCTCTCCTTCTCCCGAGGTGCAGATGGCCACATTTGCAGGTTAACTGGAACAGCTGGAGATGCATTATTAGTTTCCTGCTGCTCCTTCATATTTGCTTGGATTTTTTTTTAACAGCAACATAATTTACAACTAGTACACGGGTGTCAGAGCTGGCATGTTCTAAATCCGCATCAGATTTATGTAATGCCGTTGCTTATCAGTGAATGAAGTCATAATTATTGCTTTGTACCATTAAATAGCATAAATATATAAACTGTTATACAAATTGCAGCAAACGTTTCCTCTGGGGAGCTCTAGACCAAATTTTAATGTCGTGCATTTGTCTGGGATGGCAGTTTCTATGGTATATAATAATGTTGATAAATTTTACTGTAGCAAGTGACATTTTAAAGCATTAATTTTGGTGCTAAAAAAAATTCTGAAGAATGCTCAGACTGAACGGGGAGGTGCACTGAAGACCAGCTAGGTGAGGCTGGGTGTGGGGGGGTGCTCAACAGTGCCGCGGGTGACGCGTGGCACCTCCTGGCGCTCCTCTCCACGGGAGATCACCCCCTCTTCTCTCAACTCCCCAAGGAAGGCAGCAGATACATTTTCCATGGCAATGATGATAATTAATTTCAAAAAATTCAAATCGATTCATTTCTGCCTTAAATTTGAAGTGTGCAAGGGAAGGTGGAGGGAGGGCACGGAAAACGCACAATTGGTGGGGATGGTCCTCATCGTAACCTCCTTCCCAATTATGTAAATTCTGTGTGGGGTGAAAAAAATCCCCATCCTAATTAGAGATGCAACACCTGGCCTCAGACGATGTTTCAGATGCCAGGCGTGCGGTCGCATAGCCTCCTAAAGCCATTATCGTCAAGAGTGACTTTTGTGAGAAGCCCCAGGACAGCACATGGCATTTACCTGGTGTGCTCTTTGGAGAGCCAGTGGCCAGGGCGGAGGGCTGGAAGGAGGGCTTCACCTCTGCCTTCAGGAAAAGGCGTGGAGCTGGAGACGCGCTGCCAGGGCCCACTTGCCGCTCTGGAGCCCACCCCAGAGACAAAGAGCATGACTCAAGCTCCTGCCCCTCCCAAGCCTGGGCCTCGGCAAGCTGGAACATTCTCTGAGAGGCTTTATCACCAGCGCGAGTTGTAGGTTTTGTTTTCTTTCTTGCATTCCTGACTTCTGCCTTGAGATCCTGGCACCTTTGTGTTAGGTGATGCCTTGGTCTGAGTCTGGCCATTGGGCTGTGAGTAGAATTTAACCACCAGAGTGGGGCCCTCCACAGTTCTCTCTTTCCCTGGGGCACTGTGGCTATCAGTGTCAGAGACGAAGGCTGCTCCACCACCATGAGCAGCGCCCTCTGCAATGGACTTGAGGAGAAGTAAAAGATAGACCTTTGTTGTTTACAGCCCTTGAGGTTTGGGGCTGTTTGTTACCATAACATATCTTACCTTATCCTGACTAATACATGTATCTTGATTCTTTCAAACGTCATGCTTTTCTGCAAAGTACTGAGAGTGTTGGCTGGAAAGGATAACAATTTTGCTCATTATTGGCAGTGAGCAAACAGGCTCAGAGAAGTTAGGTAACTTCCGTAAGGTCTCACAACATATAAGCATACATGCCTCCCATTTACACATCTCATTCTCTTTTCTCCCTCTTTCTTTGCAACAGTCACAAACTCAACTGCCTTGAGGTCAGGCAGACAGGGTGGTGTACAGGACAATAGGGAGCGGCAGAGAGGCAGGGAGTATTCTAACAGCATTGGAGTTAATCTTTCCTTTTTTTTTTTTTGCGCTATTGGGGATTGAACCCAGGGGCATTCTACCTCTGAGCTACATCCCCAGCCCTATTTTTTATTCTTTATTTTGAAACAGGGTCTCACTAAGTTGCAGAGGGCCTCACTAAGTAGCTGAGGCTGGCCGTGAATCTGCGATCCTCCTGTCTCAGCCTCCCAAAGTACTGGGATTACAAGCATGCGCCACCATACCCAGCTGGAGGTCATCTTTCTGCCCCCAGCCTATCCACTTTGGAGTTCATTTCTGCGCCTCCTAATGACATAGCTAGCTTCCAGGGAAACATTTCTTCAGCTGCAATATGCTCAGCGTGACTATTTCTTTCTGATGTCCCGCCCTTGAGTTTACACTTTGAACTTTGTAATGAAATTCTCCCGTGCTTATTCCTTTACATCCTCCATCTGATAAATACCTTTAGGCTTAGGATAGGGACTGGCTTTTGCCATCCCAGTACCTTATCCCTGAGTGACCTTGTAAGTGATCGAATCCCATCTCCTCCCTTCACAAATGAGGACTCTTGTGTTCAGAGAGGGGCGCAACTTACCCAGGGACACCCCACGGAGAGTTTCCTAATGGAAGAGTTACTCTTTGAAAGTGGAGGAAGTCATCATTTAAGTGGATGTAGTGGATTAAAATGGGATAGCGAATAGCTGGAAGGGAAAGAAAATGTGTTCTTAAAATACACATTTGGACCTATTTGTTTGTTTGTTTTGGCAAGACCTATTTGTTTGTTTAGGCAGAAGACACTTATTGTGGGCTTATCATATGCACAATACTGGGCAAAGGGCTTGATCATTAAAAATTCGTGGTTAAAACTCATCTCCCATTTGTGGGTGTAATCATTTGAAACTTCTAGCAGACTGAGGTTAGTTCTTATCCGTGCTGTTTCTAACACCCAGCCCTGTGCTTTGCATATAACAGAAATTAAGTATTGAATTTAATTGCCTTTATCCTTCTGCTACCAGTGGTAATTATTAATAATAGTAAGGAAGTTAGTGCAGCCTTGGGGTTAAGAGCACAGCTCCGTGGTTGGAGGGCTTGGGCTCTGTCATGTACTATGAAGTGAGGACAAAAATGTGACATCCTTCTAGAGATTCTGTGAGCTCATTCCAGGTGTCACATGGTCGGCACAATGCCTAGTCATGGTCTGCACACGGTCAGCACTGAGAGAGACCAGGAGAGGCTCTCCTTCCTAACTCAGGAGCCCGTCATGGCCGGCATCTGCACAGCCTGGTTCAGGATATAGGACTTTAGCTCAGCACAGGCAAATCTATTCTACCTGCTTCCACGAGGCATGCAAAATAATTTTGCACTCCAAAATGCAAACTCACCATTTAAATCAACTTTGGGGAATCATTTTAGCATGAGCTATTGTGCCAGGTGGTGGCTGCTTTTCTCACTCAGACACAGGGCACTGAGCGGGTGGAGCAGGTAGTCACCCTGACTGTCATGTGACTGGCAGGGCCAGGCAAGATACCCACATAGTTTGCAGGCTCTGAGCAGAGTGGACAGAGGGCATGTGGGGCAGGGCCCATGTGCTGGGGCTGCCCTTGTCAGGCTCCACCTGGCCCCTCTTCTAGTCTCCACTGTCTTGCCCAACAGCCTGGAACGGGAAAGAATGCCAACAAGTTGGTCCCCAGGCACCACTTCTACTGTCTCTCGTTACCTTTTGTGGCCTGTGCGTAGAAGCTTAGTTTTCCTATCTGTAAAATGGGACTAAGAATGGTGCCTCTTACCAATTTACAGGGTTGTGAAAGAGACATGGGGTTAAAAGTGACCCAGGGGACAGGACATGTTGGGCTTCTCAACCAGCATGTGCGGCAGTACAGAGGTGAGGAATCGTGTTCCCGTCCTAGGTCAGTCATGTTGGTGAGCTCTGTGAACTTGGGCGAGGTACTTAACCTTAGCTGTGTCAACTTCTCCATCTGCACAATGGGAATAATAATGACACCAGTCTCAGTGTTGCTGTGGAAAGCTGACTCCGCTTCAGGTCTGACACATTATCCACACTGGATTTTGTGTGTGTGTTGGGGGTTACTGGGGATTGAACCCAGGGGCATTCAGCCTCTGAGCTACATACAGTCCAGCTCTATTATTGTTTATTTTGAAACAGGGTCTCACTAAGTTGCAAAGGGCCTCACTAAGTTGCTGAGGTTGGCCATGAACCTGGGATCCTCCTATCTTGGCCTCCCAAATACTGGGATTACAGGCATGCGCCACACACCCAGCTAACACTGGATATTTTAAAAAGTAGCACTAACCCAGTGTGAGTGGCGCACTGTAATCCCAGTACTTGGGAGGCTGAGACAGGAGAATCTCACGTTAAAGGCCTGCCTGAGCAACTTAGTGAGATCTTGTTTAAAAATAAAAATTAAGCCAGGCGTGGTGGCACACGCTTGTAATCCCAGTACTTTGGGAGGCGGAGACCGGAGGATCCGGGTTCGCGGCCAGCCTCAGCTCTCGCTCTCTCTCTCTCTCTCCCTGTCTCTCTCTCTCTCTCTCTTTCTCCTTAGTGAGGCCCTCCGCAACTTCGTGAGACCCGGTTTCAAAATAAAGTATAAAAAATAGGGCCGGGGGTGTAGCGTGGAGGTAGAACGCCCCTGCGTTCAATCCCCGGTACCACAAAAAAAATTAAAAATTAAAATTAAAAAGGGCTGGGAATATAGCTTGGAGGTGGAATGCTCCTGGGTTCAATCCCCAGTATGACCAAAAAAATTTTTAAAAATAAAAATAATTTTTTTGGTAATGGGGATTGAACCCAGGGGCATTCTACCTCCGAGCTACACCCCCAGTCCTATTTTTTATTCTTTATTTTGAAATAGGGTCTCACTAAGTTGTGGAGGGCCTCACTAAGTAGCTGAGGCTGGCCGCGAACCTGCGATCCTCCGGTCTCAGCCTCCCAAGTACTGGAATTACCACCCCTGGCTTAAAAAAAAATTTTTTTTAAAGTAGCACTTATTTGTATGAGGGGAGAGCTCTGAGGCCTGGCGCTGTGTCCTGTCCCGAGTGTTGCCAGCTTTAGCGTTGCCTTCGCACTTGGGCTGTCAGCAAACATCTGCAGAGGCAGGACTGTGTGCCTGGCAAGGCAGACCCCTCTCTCCCATACACGCACACTGCTGCACACCCGCACCTGGCCCAGGGCATCTGTCTGCTGGAGTAAACCCTTAGAGCCTTGGCCCCTGGACAGCGCCCTCCCTGGGAACGCCCTTCCCACTTTTGCATCTCAACACCTTCTTGCAGGGCCACCTGCCCCAGGAAGTCATTCATTCACTGGCTCACGATTTCTATAGGTATCCACTGAGCACCTACTACGCACCAGACATGTGCTAAAGTAGTCCTTACCTCTCCTAGAGGAACTTTCTTCCCTCATGGATTTGCCTTGGCCCCCATCCCAAATCTTTTCTCCGGCCCCCTTAAAGAGCTGATTCCCTCCTGCCTGGTGTCATCCTTGTGCATCGACTTGCTGGCTTCACTCCCTTCTGAAATGAGAGCATTTTTGAAAACTTTATTGAAGTTTAGCATGCATCTAGGCAAATGTTCACATCCCGCATGCGCAGCCTGATGGGCTCTCAGAAGCTGATGGAGACGGGCGTGGTGGTGCACGCCTGTAATCCCAGTACTTAGGAGGCTGAGACAGGAGGATCACGGGTTTGAAGCCAGCCTCAACAACTTAGTGAGGCTGTCAGCAACTTAATGAGACCTTCTTTCCAAGTAAAAAATAAAAGTAGTCTGGAGGGGTGTAGCTCAGAGGTAGAATGCCCCTGGGTTCAATCCCCAGCACCACTAAAGAAAAAAAAAGCAGCAGTAGAACGTGGTGGCCTCAGCTAGCTCCCTGCACTCCCCCGTCATCTCTGCCTCCCGCCAGCCCAAAAGGAAGCACCAGCCTCGCTGCCCGGAATCTACAGATCCATGGAGTCCTTAAGTCACTGGAGGGAACTTAAACATGGGACGTGTGTCTGATTGTTCCCTCTGTCTCCTGGACTATACCTGGCACTTGTTAAATAAACAAATGGATGGGTGGGTGGGTGGGCAGACCTAATAACGCAAGATTAAGACTAATAAAGATATACTGCTATCTTAGTGGCTCCCAGTTGCCACGTTCTGTCAGCCCGTTCTCGTCGGGGTCTGCGGGCTGCCGTGTGGAGTCTGCAGCCTCTATTTTTATGGATCAGGAGACAGACTCAGAGAGGCCACCGACTTTCTCAAGGTCAGCCAGCTGGTGAGTGGCGGTCACTGTGACCTGGGCCCGTCCGGCCTGCGTCTGGAGCTGGCACTCTGTACCTTACATCCTGCTGGTTCTCAGCCCCGGGCAGTCCTTCCTCAGCTGGGCCAGCTGGACAGAGGCGCAGCGGGCGACAGAGCTGCGCTGTCCTTGGCGGGCGAGCTGCGGGTTCCTGGCTGCCCCCGCCCACCTGCCAGGAGCCCCATTCCTCCCGGGCTGCACCGCGCCTTCTGTGCGCCTCTCCAAAGGACAGGGCATATTTCTTCCCAACCCTCCTAAGACCCAGCCTGCACTGGAGGGCTTCATCATTATGCAAATTAGCAGGATTGGCTCTGCTCCCGCAGAGGACTCCGGGGGCGGCAGAAGGACGGAGCTGCCTCCGGAGCGGGGATTGAGCCTCAGATTAGGCCTGTGGATGGGTGGGGGCGGGGTGGGGCGGGCGCCGCGCAGGGGCTGGTGCCAACGATTCACCACCCTGGGGAGGCTGCCGGGGATGGGAAACAGGCTGGGGGAGCTGCTCAGGCTGGCGAGGCCAGGCTCCCGGCACTGTCGGCACTGTCGCCGAAGATGGGACCAAAGAAAGACATTCTTTTTGGATTTACTCTTTGTGTATTGAGCCCTTTTATGATTCATCAGTAAGTAAATATCAGCTGAGGGGGTGATTTGTTTCTAACAAGCTTATAAAATACTGGCGTCGTTTGTGGGCTTATTGGAGTGCTGATTATAAACACTCCCCCATGCCCACTCCTCTATGTCAAATTAGCATTCAAAATACAAATATTGGATCTTTGCATCACTTTCTGCCATCTCTTTGGAAGCTAGTGGGATGGGCTGGGGCAGCGAGAGGACCCAGCCTCACAGGAGGGATACTCAAAACGCACTTAAAGACCTGACGGGTGGAGGGGAGGACCCCTCGCTGGGCCCTCCAAATGGATGGGGACACAGGGTCCTCTGAGCCCAGCTGGTCCTCTTGTCTGTGTTGTCGCCAAGTCTCCTGTGACCCAGCTCCTCCCAGCCACAGAGCCTGCCATCTTCAATCTCGTGGAGGGCGTAGATCTGGGCAGGCTGCTCCTGGTCTGGTAAGCATTGGAGCTGCGCCTTCCCTGGGGCCAGGGTCCCAGCCGGACCCAGCCAGAGGCAGTGCAGTGGCTGCTAAGATGTTTGAATGGGTTAAGAGGACTGTCACCTGCCATCTCCTCGCCTACGAGGGCTCGTACTCCTCCCCCACGACCTCTCCTCCCACTTAGAACCTTGCCTCCATCTCCCCCGGCGCATGGCTTTGTGGCCAGGAGTCATATCCGCACATTCCCCTGGCCCCTGGGACATGAGCCTGCAACGACCCCCACCCCCACCCACGTGTGGCACAGTGCTGGCGCGAGAGTGGACAGGACCCAAGCCTTTTCAAAGCACCTTTGCAGCCACACATTGGGACTAGAGTTAGCCGAGAGCCTGGCAGGTGCATGACAGGCTCCCAGTGCCTCCCGTCGCTCAACTCTGCACACCTGGCACAATTATATTCTCATTTTATAGAGGGGCCACCAAGGCCAGAGAGGTGGCTTGACCCTACCTCACAGTGACAGAACCTAGACTTGAAAATCCCTCTTGATGCGTGATGGAACTCAGTCAAGGTGACAGGGAGCTGCTTTCCTCCGCATGCAGGAGACCCAGCAGGGAAGAAAAGGCAGAAGTCCCTGTGCCCTTGGCCTCTGATGAGAGGACCTGTAGGGCAGAGGCTGAGAGGGGACATGGAGATCTCTGCTGCAGCCACAAAAAGTTACAGAGGGGGAGACCCAGGCCCAGAAAGGGGATACTTATCACCACCATTGGCTTAATCATTAATCAGTGGATTCATTTTTTTTCTAATCAAAAAGTTTTTATTTGCCAGGCACGGTGGCACACGCCTATAATCCCAGTATTCGGGAGGCTGAGACAGGAGGATTGCAGATTCGAAGATAGCCTCAGCAATGTAACAAGACTCTCAGCAACCTAGCAAGACCCTGTTTCAAAACAAAAATAAAAAAAAAAGGGCTGGGGGTGTAACTGGAAAGTAGAATGCCCCTGGGGTCAATCCTCAGTTCTCCCCACACACCAAAGTTTTATTCTATTTTATTACAAAAGCGAACTATGCTCACTGCTAGAAAATAGAGCCAAGCAAAACATAGCCTGCCATCCAGAGATGGTCCTCCGTGTGCCCTTCTACTGATATTTTCAGCGAGACCCACAGAAGCGCACACACGCAGGAGCTCCCACCACCACAGTTGTATTATGTTGAGCCCCGGGTTCATTTATTTCCACTTAATTATGTGTGAGGTGGGAAATTGCTAGTCTGAGTGATTCACTGTCCTTTAAAGAAGGTGTTTGTCTCTGGTCCACAGGGCTTTAGGCAAATAAAAGAAATATTGTTTGTCTTTCGAGAACCCCCTTTCTACTGGGCAAGCATTAATTGACTACCACTGTGTGCTAGGCACTTGGCTAGGCACTGGAGATGCCCAGGCGGTGGGAGTGAGAGATGGTAGTTTATCCTTCTTCCCGAAGTGAACCCTGGGAGGGGGTGGAGGTTCTTGGTGCAGAGAGCACATACGGGTCCCCCGCCACGGGAGGCCAGTGGGCAGGAAGCATTCCTGTGGGGGGAATGTGCGAGCTGAGTGCTACTGGTAGGAAGGGCTCCGCTGTGGAAAGTCAGGGAGGTGTTCTGTACTGTCAGATGGGCAGAAGGCCACCCGGACCCCCATTTCCGTGGTGGGCCCTGGTCCTACCAGCACTTACACAATCTGTGCTGGCTGTATGGAATTCCTGCTCTTAGCTCTGGACAGAGAGGAGGGAACCATCCATGTGGAGCCCGGGATAGGGCCCGGTGCAGGTCTCAGTCCAAAGGACTGGAGTCATGGATTAGAGACACACTTGATTTTGGAACCAGAATTCAACGTGCTTTGTTAGGAACTGGCTTCTGGAGTTCTAGGTTGTCACCAGGCTCCGACCCTTGGGTGATCGGGGGTGACTAAGGCATGAGATCAGGCCGGATGTCTTCTTTCCCCAGGAATATGGGCCGTCCTTGTGCGTGGCATCGGGCTCTGGACTTTGCTATAACTGGAGCTTCTGCGTTGGGAGCTCCTTGAATTCGTGGGATCTCAGGGCAAGATCGGGAGCAGCAGGTCACAAGCTGGGCTCCCCGATGGTTTACATGTCACAGGCTGCATGTCATGCCCACTGGGAAGGGAGGTGTCATCTTCCAGGTCAAGCCCTTCAATGACAACAGGACTCTGGTTCCTCACAGCAGACCACTGCCCTTCTGCCTGCCCTCTGGGCGGCCCCTGCACCCTGGGCCCTGGGTGGTGAGGCTGTGTGTGGCATGTGGGGAGGGCTGAGGCCTAGTGCAGGCCTGGCTGGGCTGCTGGTCCCACATCCTGCCAGCTCAATCATCCAAAGTGTCCCTTAAGGTCTTCAGAACCTGGGATCCTAAATCTCCTGGTTTAGGGTATTCTCAGGGTTTGTGGGTGACACACAAAGTATGTCCCTTGGCCTGATCCCCCCAGACTCCTCCCCCTAAGCAAACTGGGTGTGATAGTGTCTTACTGGCCTCTGTCACCTCCTCCCCTCACCTGCTTTGAACAGTTCCTGCTACAGAGTTAATAATAACTGCGATAGTGGTAATGATGATGATGACCACCCCTGTTTAAGCCCATGAGTCCTTGTCATAGTCCTGGGAAGCAGGTTCTGTGACAGTCCTCCTCTTAGGTGCCCAGAGAGGTCGGGTCACTCATGACTGTAGGGCGATGGGCCTGTGTGGTCCAAGGCTGGGGTGTAGGGCTCCGCGTGCTTTGTTGGCCACTGGGAACTTACAGCTGAATACAACAAGGAATTAAGGGCGGCCGGGCACAGCCCAAGAACTGAGTTCTGGTTGTGTGGTGGGATTCTTGGAAGGACTCAGTCTTGCCTCCTTGCCATGCAGCACCCTGGGAGCCCATAGAGCAAGCCTCTCCCCGGGCATATCGAGCGGCATCAGGAAGCCCCTTGTCTGTCTGACCCTATGAGAAATACCAGAGAAGCAAAAGAACCACATTTTAGTCCTCAGAGAATTTATTAGCTAGGATTGTTTGGGTTACAAGTGACAGAAAGTCAAGTGAGCTTATCTTTCCATTTCACATAGCTACGGTCAGATTTGGAGGCAACTGGAACGCTCTCAGAAACCTGTGGCTGGCCGGACAGAGGCAGAGCATTAAGAACTACTTGAGCCAGGCACAGTACTTGGGAGGCTGAGACAAGAGGATCACAGGTTCCCAGCCAGCCTCAGCAACTTAGGCTCTCAACAACCTAGTGAGATCATGTTTCAAAATAAAAATAATAATAATCATAAAAATAAAAAGGTCTGGGGTGTAGCTCAGAGGTAGAATGCCCCTGGATTCAACTCCCAGTACCAAAAAGAAAAGAAAAAACTAACTGCTTGACTGAGGACCCATCCTCAGGAACGCGGAGGGGCCTGGAGTGAGGAGAGCCCTGGGCAGGAGGGGTAGGAGTAGCTACAAATAATGATGTCGGGTAGGTGGGCCTGGGCCAGCTGACAAAGTGTAGGTTTATACTAGGCAAAAGGAGGCACTGTAGGTTCGTGAGCAGAGAATGACATGGTGCCATAGAGCCTGGGGAGGATGATCCCATCCGCCTGTGCTAGATGGACCGACGGGGAGAGGCTGGAGGAGGCAGGCTGAAGTACCAGGTGCGGGATGTGCTTTCTTTCTACAAGGTGTCTATGAAGATGTCTTTTCCGAAGAGGACAAAGGCAGGATGCCAGCGAGAGCTAGATGAGGGTGTTTTCCTGGGAGAACACACCCTGGCACCCTCGCAGCTCTTCCCAGCTACGGCAGCCATTCCGTTCACTGAGCTGGCTTGGAGAGCTGAGGGCTTTGTGGGTCTCCTCCACCTACTCCTGGGCCTCCGCAATCAGCCACCCTCCTTCCAGCACACCCTGCCTCTCTGGGGTGACACACAGAGCTGGCAGGTGGCACTGCCCCCTTGGGCCGGGGGTGACGATGGGATGGAATCAGCCCAGACCCTGCGGTCTGTGGGCAGGAGCACTGGCCGTGAGCAGAGGCAGGCTGGCTAGAGCTGGGCTGGGGCGGGGGCCTCAGTGGCCCAGAGTTGGCTAACCTGGCATTTGGTCCCTGGGTGTTGGGCCCAGAGCATCGCAGATAACCGGGAGGACCCAGCTCTGACACTAAGCGAATCAAGTTAATGTTAAGTGTGAGCTCGGGGCACCGTAGCCAGGGTCTTGCCTCCATCCTGTGTGGGAGGAGGAAGGGAGGGTGGCAGCGCTGTGCTTGTCCCCAAGATGGTGACTGTTGGTACGGGAAGAGGAGGCTGGGTGACAGAGGATAATTCCACCTAAGCAAGTCCCTTAGAGGGCTGGCACCTTGTAACTGGAAGCCTTGCTATCTCATGTGGCTTTCCAACTGAACCAAAGAGAAAATTCCCCCGTAACGCTCCATCCTGGTATTCCTTGGAGTCATGTGACCACTTGAAGGAAGTGTCATCGATTTGAATGTATTCATTTATTCCATGTTGGGTCAGAATTTCCAATTTTAGCTTCCGTTTTCATTTTACTAGGGTCCAGGAAAAACCTGGTCCTTTGAGATACAGGCTGCAGAGGCAGAGCTAAGAAACCATGAAGACCATGTGGTTAAGTGTTGAAAATGCAAGGATGTACTTGCTCGATAGGCCGCGAGGCTCGGCCAGCTCCTTGAATTGGTGATTCTCTCTCATGTCTTTGGCCGTCAGCAGATGTTCTCTGCTTGCTGACATTCCCTTGTTTCTTGGGGAGGTGCACAAGATACGGGGTGCTCAGTGAGGAGTCACCAGTGGTGGTATGGTCCGTGGGCTTCTGGACTAGCTAGGAAGTAGCCCGGGGGTTGTTAACCCATCTCCATGAACATCTCCAGGACATCTCCCATGTCCTGTTCGTCCAAAGTTACAGTGTTATTTAAGTCCCACCCATCAGAGAAACCTCATTCCTCTAGAATGTTTCTGCATTTGCTCTGGTCTAAGTGACCACATAGTTACGAGAGAGGAGGTTTAAGTTGAAGGTCAGAGAAGTTCACATCTAAGCAGTTTCCCACACAGAACAAGCAGGTGCCAACAGGCAACAGGCTGAGGCATCTTCATGATACAGATGGTTGCCGACTTTCGCTGATCCCGGTTGTATGATTTCTCGACATTGAGATGGTATGAAAGCCACATGAACTCAGTAGAAAGCACGCTCTCAATGTTCTCTTCTTGGGTTAGATTTTGATAGGATACTCTCTTGAGATTCTGGGCAGTGGTAGGGAGCCGCAGCTCCCACTCACCATGCAATCATGAGAGAAAACAACAAATACTCTATGGTATAGCGTTTTGCTGAGCTAGAATGTTCTGAAGGTTAGGTTCGCCGCTCTCCTTGAGCTCCTGCTCTGCCTTGCAGGCTATGCTCGGAGAGTGCTGCGCAGGAGAGAGCCGGTCCTCGCTCTGCACTAACCCCGCACTGTCCACGCTGCCAGCTGCCAGCCACCTTAGCTACTGAGCCCTTGAAATGTGGATTCTGTGACCGAGAAACTCATTTTAATTTTATATATATAACTGTAAATTGTTTACATCTAAATAGCCACAGGTGGCCAGTAACTGTTGCATTAGTAATGCATGTGTTACGTATTAGTCCTTATTAGTACTTTATTAGTAGTGTATGTGCTGTATGTGCTAATCTAGCTGACACCTATTTATTTTATTTTATTTTATTTTATTTTATTTTATTTTATTTTATTTTATT
>PVJS01001321.1:0-49490 GCA_004027185.1 Glis glis | reverse complement strand
TTTTAAAAAAACTTTTCAATAGAGATCAATCATCATTTTCCAGCCTTGTCATCTGGGTTCTTGTTTGTTTGTTTTGCTTTGTTTGTTTGTTTTTTGGTAAAAGATGGGCATAACAGATGACAGTGTCCCATTAGTGTGGTCAAAGGGGATGCAGTTTTCAAACCCCAGCACTGGGTCTTCTTGCTTTAAATACTAGTAATTGCAAGGACAGTGCTGTGTCTTCTTGGGTGTAGAGCTTTTGAAAAATGTTACCCCTTGCAATTTGCATGTGTGTGTTGTATTCGTGTGCACACACGTGGGTAGCTGTCTGGCTTTTTGACACAAGGCTGTTGCTCATTTTAAAAAATGATCTTGGTAGGGACAGAAAATGATGTTGCAGTAGAGAAAACCCTTGAATCGGGTAATTCATGTGTTCCTGGCAGGGTCGGTGACAATAAGGATTTTGTAGCCTGCTTGTCACGTTAATTGTGTATTAGGGGTCATTAATCTGAGGACTATTAATGTGATGGAATTTTAGGAGCTGTCTTGTTGTGGAAAACTTTAATCTGAGATCAGTGGTACACATCAGTAGGTATCCGGCATGTTAAGGATCCCCCAGGCTACTTGTTTGCGCCTGGGGGATCTGCAGGGGCTGCTGGAGAATCTTCATTTTTCGGAGGTGATCGGTCCTAGGTCTTTGGCAGATAGAAGGGTGTGGGTGTGAGCAGGGCTGTGGACCATCTTCTGTCATAGAATATTTCAAGCCTTAAAAGTCTCAAGTTCTAGAAGTTTAGAGGCAAAGACTTTCTATATTTAATTTAATTTACTCTGTGTGTGTGTGTGTGTTTTCTGGGGAGAGAACCCATGACCTTGGCGTGCTAGGCAAGTGCTCTACCACTGAACTACATCCCCAGCCCCGCAGAAGTTGTAAATTGTTTAGAACTCTAAGAATTCTCGCTTGAGAGTTCTTGGTGAAGGCCCACTTTGTTCTCCTGTCTGAGGATTATTCGATGACTCATTTATTTTTCTTCCTCTCTTTCCACTAAGTAGCTGAGATAGTCACCTCCTGTCTCTTGGTGGTGTGTTCAAGTCCTGATTTGTGGCATTCCTTTTGCCAAAAACAAACCAGGCCCCATGTTCTGAAGGTTGCAGACTGCTTGGAGAGCTGGGAGCTCCAGGTGTCCGGCAGCCCTCGCCAGCAGCTCGCACGCCATGTCCTCTGGAAAGATGGTTTGTATTCTCATCAGATGGTAGAACTGGAAGGAGCCGCCACCAAAGATCCTGTCCAGGTTGTGCCAGCCTGTGTCTCGGGTTTGGGAGAAGTGGGCTTTCAGGTTCGGGGAGCTTCCTGCAAGGGCCCAGCTGTGGGGGAGGGTTGGTCAAGGTCGGGATGGAGGAGGGGAGCACAAACCTGAGCCATGCCCTCCCTCGGGGCCTGCTTTGAGCTCTGTGAGAATCCCAGTTTTAAGATAGAGGGACCAGAAGAAGAACCGCAAAGAGTATGAACCTTTGCTCTCAGGAGCATCGGAGGGGGTAAACACAGGTTCCTGCCAGAGCAGGGAGCTGCATGGAGCCATGGCCGAACGAAAGGGTTTGAAGTCTGAACACAGGTTTTGACATTGCAGGTGGAAGGTGGAAGGGGACCGAGACAAAATGGACACAGGGCACTTCAAAGATGGCAGAGAGAGTGAGAGATTGAGAGAGTACTTGCTATGTACCAGGTGCTGTCTAGGGCTCTTTAAGCATGTACTGGGGGCGGGGCAAGAGGGCACCTGCAGGGTGAGCCATGCACCCTGGAAGGCCAGCAGGATCCCACTGCACCCTGACACCACTGGGGGCCGGCGCATGCCAGGTTGCCAGTCGCTGGGCATAGGATCATGTCAGGAATAACAACAGAAGTTACGGGGCAATGGCAGTACCTCTAAAGGGTATTCTTCACCATGTTCTCACTTACTCTTGGACAACCCTAGGGGGCGCACTATCTTGTCTCCATTTCACAGAGGGAGACTGAGGCACAGACAGCAGTGCTTTGCCTCTGCGTTTGCAGTCGGGCCCGGACTATCCTTGGAGCTGCCTGGGCCTCAGTCCCACCCCCCTCCAGCAGGATCTGTTCTTGATGAAACAAGGGCGCATGGGGCAGTCGGTGGAGCTGCCTGTCCGCCGTGATGGGGACTCCCCAGGGGAGCTTACCCGAGTCCTTCTCAGGCTCAACTGACCCCTGGCTAAGATCCGCCTGACGTGGCTCAGGGGAGCAGTCGGTCAATGGGACCATCTGGAGCCTTCGGATTCGAGTTTTGGAGGAGGAGGAAGCTGAGTACTTGTGACTTAGGACAGCAGTGTCCTGGAGACAGGCTTCGGACAGATGGCCCATCTTGCCATGGAAACCCCGGGTGGGAGTGGGGGCGGCTGAGCCAGCCCTTCCCGGGGTACGGGACCAGGAGGGAAGCGGGCAGTGCCTCCCTCTCAGCCTTCCTCCACCCAGCCCATCTCGACACCTGCCCCAGGTGTGCAGAGCTGTGCACATCTGCCTGTCCTCCCCGTGAGCCTCCCAGCGGGGAACAGGCCCCTGACAGAGGGGAGACTTGTCTGATCTGATGCTGGCACCCGCAGGACAACCTGGGGAGCGACCCAGGCAACCCAGCATGCCAGGAGAGCCCACCTCCTTAGTGGACTTGGACGGGACACAGGAAGGCGGAGGGTCCAAGGAGGGTCCAGGGCCATTTGGGAGGATGGAAGTGAGGGGCCTCGAGGAGGGAGAGGCTTTGCTCCCACCACTGCTTGCCTGCACATGGAAACAGCTACATTCTGCGGAGGTGGGGGTCCTGTCTGCCCTTCCTCCTGCCACCGGGCAGCCTCCATGAAGACTCAGACAGCAGCTTATTGTGGTGTGGGTGTCGCCGCTGCTGAAGGGGGGTTGTGAGTAGGTACCTGGGTAAATAAGTATAAATAGTGTTCTTTCTGATATGTGACCGGATTATTTTCCAGTTGATTTCAAGCCTTTGCCCCAAGTGGCCCACAGATCAAAAAAAGATAAGGGTCAGTTACAAGGTTGAGCTCATTCTCCGTTGCCGTGGCAACTGACCTCAGGCAACCCTCGGAGGACTACACCCAGCTCCCCAGGTGATATTTTTACTGTCCACGCCATCAATCCCGAGCCTTTCAAAACTCATGCTGCCTAATTGTCAGGGCGCTATTTTGAAGAGGCTCTGGCCCCCCAAGGGGCCCCAGTTCAGGCTGCCAAAACTCATTTATAAGCCCTTTCGAAACACGGGGGACTGTGAGATGGGTCCCTCCTGGCTAGAAAGGCCTGGGAAGCTGCCCCGGGGGAGGAGGAAGGGCACACACCATCCTCCAGGATTAATTAGGAAAATGTGAGCCCGAAATGGGGGTGGCGGTGGCGAGGCATGCCTTGGAGCAGAGGCTGAGGGCTTGACTGATGAGGACTACGGGGTCTAGAGCACCTGGCTTTGGTGTCGAGGGCACAGTGACGCTGCATGGCTTGGGGGTGCACTAGCCACCCACCCCTGGAGTCTCCAGCACCCCTCCCTCCAAAGGCACCCCACATCATTTTCACCCCCATTATGATAACAGAAAATTATTTCCACTGTTAGTTGATAATTTCTCAATCTTCTATAAAGTGTGTACGCAAAAAAAAAAAGCAACTCTAGAAAACTTTTCCTTTTAGCGAGTCACGATATACGCTCTCGGTCGAAGCGGCAACAGGATGCCCATGAGATCTACATCCCTAAGCCCCCTTTCCACAGATCAGTGGCCTGAGGCTTTTGTGGAAACCCCAAACACTGGGGCCCTTTTTTTTTTTTTTTTGCGGTACCGGGGATTGAACCCAGGGGTGTTCTACCTCCGCGCTACGCCCCCGGCCCTATTTTTTATACTTTATTTTGAAACCGGGTCTCACGAAGTTGCGGAGGGCCTCACTAAGTAGAGAGAGAGAGAGAGAGAGAGAAAGAGAGAGAGCTGAGGCTGGCCGCGAACCCAGATCCTCCAGTCTCCGCCTCCCAAAGTACTGGGATTACAAGCGTGCGCCACCACGCCCGGCCACTGGGGCACTTTTAAAATACCGGTTCTCGTTCTGCGGGCCTGGAGCGGCGCCCAGGGGCCTGTGGGGCAGGGGCCTCACTCTGCAGCACGGGCCGGGATGTGCGTGCTGCAGGGCTGCCAGGCTGGGTGTTGGGGCCCCACTCACCTGCTCCATGGTCGCGTGGCCTCTGATGAAGGACTCCCCCTCAGTCCCATTTTCTCCTTTGACCCTTGCTGACTCCCAGCTCAAATGTCATCCCTCCCCTTCCTGGGAAGCCCGGCATGGCTCATTTCTTGTGGCATTTAATGACAGATCAGGAGCTGAGCAGCCTGATCTGGCTGCCCCATATCCTTACCTGCCTTCTCCTCTTCTGCCCCCGGGTCTTTGTTCCTTACAGGGAACAAAGGACTGAATCCCCATCGGCCCGTGTTTTCTGTTCCGTGCCTATCCGTGGTTATTTATTGGAATGGCATCAGCGGGGTCCTTGTCTGACCCCCATCACCCCCTGCCCCCCATCTTCACGTGTGGTGTAGCTTGCCGCTTGCTCTGTGCGTGTCTGAGCCTGGGCCCAGCACCTCAGGTCTCTTCCCCTGTCTTGCTGCTTGGGGTGGGCGGTGGGCTCAGCCCCTGGTGCTGTGGCGTGGAAGTCTGAAGTTCTCTACTGGTGCCGGTATCGGAGGGGCTTCAGCAGGGCTGGGCGGTCTCTACGTTTCCTGCATTACTTCCACCTGCAGAGACTGTCACAGGGATGACACCACCGCTGGGTTCCACTCTGTCACATGTGGGGGCCACCTCCTCCCCTCACTGGGGCAAGGCCCCAACCCTCCTGCCAGCCCTGGGGCTGGTGCTAGCGGAGGGACCCACCAGGCACAACTGTGGCGACTCCAAGAGGGTGACTCCCACCTCTCCCTTCTCTCTTGCATTTTTTTTTTGGATGATCAAGGATCTTATAGGGTTCTGCTGGCTCCCAGGTCCCAAGTCCTATGGCTTTTTCCTATATTTTCTGAACCCAGAAAGGGCTGCTAGGGGGCGACCAGCATGCCCTGCCCATCTCTGCTGCACCCCTGGGAGGGTTGTCCTCTCTAAGCATCCCTTTCCACTTTGGTCAGTTGAGCGCCAACTTCCCTGTGTGCAGTTTAGAGTAGGCAATGGTTCTGCAATGATCAGAGAACAAGTTAGAAAGATAACAGGTAATCCCAGTACTTGGGAGACTGAGACAGAAGGATCGCAGGTCTGCGGCCAGCCTCAGCTACTTAGTGAGGCCCTTCGCAACTTAGTGAGACCCTGTTTCAAAATAAAGAATAAAAAACAGGGCTGGGGGTGTAGCTTGGAGGTAGAAGGCCCCTGGGTTCAATCTCCAGTACCACACACAAAAAAAAGATAACAGGTTTTATAAGCTATCAGTCCAGTGAGATTAGGGGGTGACCATCGATATATGATAGTATTTACCAGCAACTGTCATCCGATGTTCCAAGCATTGTATTAAATACTTTATATAAATTGTTCATTTTCGATTTATTGAGCACCTATTAGCTGCCAGGCCTTTCCTACACACTGGTGATGTAGTAATGAGCAAAACAGCCCTCAAGAAGTTTATGTGTGTGTGTGTGTGTGTGTGTGTGTGTGTGTGTGTGTGTTACAGAGAGAGCATTAAATAAACAATCAGCTCTGTAATGTGCTAGGTATTAGTAAGCACTATCAAGAAAATTACAGACAGGTAAGGTGCTAGACAGGATGCGGGGTAGCCTGGTTTAGAGGTCTCATCCGAGCAGCCCTGTGCGGAGCGAGGGAAGGGGACCATCTGATCTGGGAAGATTGCTTCTTCAGTGAGGGCAAAAACAGTCTGCTTGTCTGCCTTGCAAAGACCTTGTGATTCTTCTTCCCATTTTCTAGCAGAAGCTGAAGCTCAGAGAGGTTAAGTAACTTACCCAGGCATACAGGGCGAGTGAGTGATGGAACTGGGGCTCACACCCAAGCCTTTCCGGCTCTAACTCCTGCGTCCTTCATTGTTGCTTCCTGAATGGAGGTGGCTGGTTGTGCCCCCTGTGGACACCAGGTGACAGTCACAGGTCCCCTCCTCGAGAGGTACCTGCCTTAATGATACTCACTCCAAGGAAGAGCCCAGCTAGGCCCAGCAATATGGCTGGAGCAGGTGACGCTCAGCACAGTGCAGCCCAGGAACAATGCCCTGTCCACTCCCCTTGGCAGCCCGCTGCTCCTCCCTCCCAGGCAGCAAATTATGGTCTCTGAGTGTGCGCCTGGGCCAGCCTTTGACATCAGTGGGGCCCACCTGAGCTTCACCTTCAGGATTCTGATAATCAGCTCTCTCTCCTCCTGGCTTCCCCCAAGACCCGTATGGAAATAAGTATGTGTCTGCCAGGGATCAAATGCTTTTGGAGACAAAAGTCTGTAGCGAGGACATTACAGGAGCTATCATCTCCGCACGCTGCTCTTCCACAAAGCCCTCTGCTCCTCTTTCGGGCTGACACAGTTTCAGCCTGAAAGGTTCCAGCAGGCTGACTTGGTTTTAAGCAAAAGCATATCCTATTATTTTTTTGAGAAATGAAGTGTAAAATTAACACTTATTATTCCTGAGCAGAGGAGAAAAAGAGAGAGAGGGAGAGAGAGAGAGAGAGAGAAAGAGAGAGAGAGAGAGAGGGACTCTGGGATTTTCCTGCTTGCTGGGTTGTTTGTCAGTTTGGGGTTTTTATTTATTTTCATTTTTTTAAATCATAATAAATCAATAGATTCCCTGTGCCAGCCTGTACTTACAGGGAATAGGAAGCGAGATGTGAATTTCAGCAGGCAAAATCTGCATTTTACTTTACAAATGAGCCAGTCTGCATAATTCACTTGAGTTGCGTGGGCCTCTCTTATGGATGCCTGTCATGTGCTATAAAAAAAAAAGGAAAAAAAAAGAAAAAATAGAAAGGAGGGATGCGATCGTGCGTCTTAAACTCACAGAATCCTGCAGCCCCCAAGCTGGGGCAGAGGGGCCTGTGAGCTCCCAGACATCTCTGTCATTCCGCTCCAAGGGGTTGCTGAGCGCCCTGTGATCTTTTATAATTCAGGAAAGCGATTCTCCGAGGGTGCCGCTATCTGTGGACCTCGCGCCTTGGGACGAGTGAGAGGTTGTTGGCGGCAGGTGACAGCGATGGTGGCAGTGAATTCTATAAGTATCCATGGGTCTGCTCGCGTTGGGTCACAGGCACGCAAAGAGTGTTTGTCACACTAACTAGGGCAGCCCCTCTCCGCCTCCCTGGCCCTCCTCCCAGTTTCCTGGATGGTTTTATAGGCAGAGGTGCACATAATGGACACCCTAGGGAGTACCTCCAGCCCCTCCAGTGGGGAGAAGGCCTCAGCTTCAGAAAGATTTGCAAATCAAAAGGTCTTGCCTGAGTGGGAGAGATTCCCAGATCTGCAGGACCCCTCAGGCTTTATTATTGTTCCCCCACTTTTACTTTTGCATGTTTTATTTCTCCTCCCCCTTCCCCAGGTTCGACTCTTTTAAGCACTTGGGGGAGAGAGAGAAAAGGGTCCCGAGACACGCAGTTGTCTGTTGGGCTCTTGATCTAATTAGCCCAGAACCTCACTTTGACACCAGTTTGGGGCTGCGATTTGCGTAAGTGGCAGCCGTTTAGGCCCCGGCACCGGCTTGCAGCTCCAGGGCTGCCTGACTGTGCACATATTTATGAACGTGGGCGCCGGGCGTAGCTGCCTCTATGAATCAGGGGGGATCCGCTGATGAATTGCTCGGCACTCGGAGAACGGAAAGTGACTGTCAGACATGATTTCTCTGATTTATAAGTTGCAGGAGCCTTCTTTGTCCTCTCAGTGTTTGTATATCAGACAGGCATGTCTCCATTCACAGCCGAGCAGTTAAAGGCCCCGCTCAGCAGAGAGCAGTAAATCCTCCTTTGCCATCTCAGCCCCAGAGCCAGCTCCGGCTGGGCAGAGGAGAGGCCCGGCCGGCACCTCTCCACCAGGACTGCTTCCTGAGCCCCTCCTGTGGAGGCCCAGGTGGGGCCCGAGGCTGCAGGGGCCATGGGAGCTCACGACATCATCTTGCCACATCCTTTCACATACCCCTGCCTCGTTAATGTCCCCGAGCCATCCACATTCTAAGGAGGCCTTGTATAGGGTGGTGTCTCATTCATTCATTCATTCATTCATTCATTTCTTGAACCTGTATCCTGTGCCAGGTGCTGAGAAGCTTTCTTGGTAGGGGGTAGGGGGTGTGTTGGGGATCTTTCGAGGCAGCCTCAAACACGCACTGGAGGCCATCTCTAATTATGATGAGAGTCTCCCTGTGGGAAGCGGAGGACGTGTGCAGGGCCTATGCGGTGAGTGTGCTGAGCCCGCCCTGTGTCCCAAAACTTGTCAATGAATTCCTTTCCCCTTAGTATAAATGGAAGGTCTGTTTGCATCTCTTCCGGGTGCGTGTGGCCTAGTTGCTGGGGCTCCGGGGGCATGACAAACACCCGGTAGGTTCCAGCCAGTGGGCTATGTGGAGCAAGCCCACCTGCGTGCATGTGTGGGGGGGGCACCCGGAGGGGGTGGGGGACTGGACCGGGGGGGATGCCTGCTGTCCCCGCCAGCCCCTGCCAGGGCCTGGGGACCCAGGGACTCACCAGGAGCCTCAGCCCATCTGTGTTTGTGTCTTGCCACCGGCAGAGCCCCTCTGCCATATCACTCTTGCCTTCGAGGGCAAACCCGAGCACCTGGCACCTTGGGTGAGACTGGTTCCAGCGGGGGCAGGGACCCACGGAGGGCCCTGTCCTTGGCTGTCCCAGATAACACTCTTGCCAGTACCAGTGTGCCCAGCAGTAGATGCTTACTGAGCACGTGCTGTGGGCCAGGCTGCTTTACACGCATTAACTCATTTACTTCTCAAATCGGCTATAGGAGGAAGGCTATGATTAAGTGTTTCCACCAAAGAAAACAGAGGCACAGCGAGGTCACGTAACTTGCCCAAGATCGCCCAGCAAGTGACTGAACTCGGTTCTAGCCCTAGCTGATGTGGTGCTTTAGCAGTGACTCCCGCGCCCGGTGCTGACCACTGGGGGGCCTCCATCCCGCACCGCCCCGAGGCAGGGGCTCAGCTTGCCCTCATTATGCCAAACATGAGCCGCTGCCCAGGGCGCCTGGCTTGCAGGAAGACGAGCCAGAATTGAACTCCCCTATGCTGGATTCCAGGCAAGGGTGCTAGACCCCCGCTTGGAGCCTCCTCTGTGCTGGCGTCGCGCTGGGGCTCAGCACGCTCTGTTCTCTGTCTGGGTGCCTTCGAGTGAGAGTTTAGAGTCGTAGCAGCTCCTGGGTGAGGAGAGGGAGCCGTGTTCTGGTCTGGAAGCAGGACAGGGAGTTTGCCCGTTGTCCGTAATCCACTGGATAGGCCGTCTCTTTCCAGAGAGAGAGAGAAATTGTTCTAGTATCTTCCCATGACTGCCCATCACTATTGAATCAAAATCCTGACGTCCCCAGAGGCTGGCAAGGCCCTTGGGGATGTGCATCTCAGGCCTCCCCCCCCCAGCCCTTGAGTTGCAGGCACACCTTTCCCTGCTACGCCCCCGCCCGCCCACTCCCCACATGCTCCCAGCACTCCTGATGCTCTATGACATGCGCAGCATTTCAAATTTATTATCTGGCCCACCCCTTCCACCAATGGGGGTAAGGACGTTATCTGTTTAGTTCCCTGAACAATCCCCAGCTCATGGGAAAGTTCCTGGCACATAGTACACACCCAATAAATATTTGATTGGATTTTTAAACCCTGGTTGGACTCCTTCCTCTGTCCAGAACCTCGTTCTGGGCCGCTTTCCACAGTGATGTGGTCTCAGAACTCAAGCTATTGAACATGACCTGTGACCAGCAGGAGAAACCATAGCTCGTGCACCTGGGAGAGCCAGATGTTCGGACCTGCCCCTGGGTCTGCAGGCCTCCAGGGGCTGGGCCATCCAGCGCCCATGGATCTTCGTGTCTGTGGCCCCACACCAGTCTGGTGCCGATCGTCAGAAGGAGCCGGTGCTGGGCTGTGCTGGAGGAGGTGGCATGCAGGGTGGCTGACTGTCGTGGGTTTTCCTTGCAGAGGAAGGCATCAACCACGAGTGTAAGCTGTGCAACCAGATGTTCGACTCCCCGGCCAAGCTCCTCTGTCACCTCATTGAGCACAGCTTTGAGGGCATGGGCGGCACCTTCAAATGCCCCGTGTGCTTCACAGGTAAGGGACCCTGAATGTGCATGGCTGGGGTGCATATGGGGGGCGGGAAGGGACCCCGGGGCCCATGCTGCCCCTCGCCCCTGTGCAGTAGGCATCCATCAGCAAGCCCGAGGGTCTGCAGGCCCCTTGCCCCACCTCCCCTGCTAGAGCTGACCCACAGCCCTCCTGGCACACGCCCCCGGCCTCTCCTCTAGGGCCGGCTGGGCCTCTGCCAGCCCTGTGCACACGGCTGCGGGAGGGCCTCGTCTGCCCAGCCAGCCCTACTGTTGAAGTCTGCTCTCCTGGCCCCACATTCGTCTCCCTGAGCCACGAATCCAGCACCAGTGGGGCTCCCCCTGTGCACACTCCGGGCTCCCCCTGCCTGGCCTGTGCTTCAAACTGGGGGGTCAAGGGCAGCTCTGCTGGCCAAGTCCCCAGCCCCCAGACTGGCCTCCCGCCCAGGCGACGGCTGTCCAGCCCCGAGGCAAGTCTCAGGGGCTTCACGGCCCCCTCCTGCTACCCAGATGGCAGCCGGTGTGAGTGGGGAGCCTGGCCTCCCCCGACATCTGCCGTCTGTCACGGCGGGAGGCCCGCCCCGGGAGGCCGCCTGGCGGGAGGGGGTCTCTGAAGTGCTCACCTCCCAGACACACAGCTGCTCAGAGCCAGTCACCTCGGGGACTCTGCCACCAGGAAGCGGGCTGTGACCTGCTCTATGACAAGCCCGGGAGAGGGCTCCTGGGATACCATGATGCCTTTTGCCCCCTCCTCTCAGGAGCCCTCGCACCCCTAGAGGAGGCCGACATTAACCTAAACAATAAGAGTAGTGACTTGTTGGCCAAGCAGCTTCGTGCACAGTGCTAAGCTTACTGAACTCAGATCTCTGCTCTGTCCCCTGCTAGCAGTGGGACTTTGGACAAGTCATTTAACCTTTCGAGCCTTGGTCTTCTTATCTATAAAATGGGAATAATAGCAGTGCATGCCTTATAGGTCTGTGAAGTATTCAAAGAGCTCACACGTGGAAGGTATTTATCTGGCTGATGAGGAGGAGAGGGGGCACATTCACTGACCTAGCTATGTGCCGGCTCATCTTTCAAGTGCTCTATAAGTATTAATCCATTTGATCCTCCGAGCCACCCATATAATAATGAGCTCCATTATTTGAATGAGAACATGAAACCCAGAGAGGTTAAGTGACTTGCCCAAGGTTGCACAGCTACTAAGTGTCAAAGCTCAGCTTATCTACCCCGAGGTCCTCTAGGAGGTGCCGATAATACCCCCAGGAGCACTGTGGCCAACAGTGAGTGGTATGGGGGCAGCTGCCGGGGGTGGCTGGGCTGGTGTCCTGATGTGAACTCTGACAGCCTTGTCCCTGTGCAGTCTTCGTCCAAGCCAACAAGTTGCAGCAGCACATCTTTGCCGTGCACGGGCAGGAGGACAAGATCTACGACTGCTCGCAGTGCCCGCAGAAGTTCTTCTTCCAGACGGAGCTGCAGGTGAGGGCTGCACCGCTGCACACCCTCCTGGGTTCATCAGCTTCTCTTGGGCACTGAGGGTCTCAGGGCTCAGCCAAGAGGGTGGGGACCTGTGCTTGGGACCACTGCTGAGCAGAAGAGCAACGGGCGGCCTGGCGTGTGCCTGCGGGTCTGGAGCCAGCGGCTACCCTCCCGGGTGCCGGCCAGCATTCTCGGGAGAGCCTGGCTGTCGCAGGCCAAGGCTGGCGCAGCAGTTCGAGGCTCACGTGCGTTGTGTTCTCATGGCCAGTCCCTTCCCTCCGGGGGATTCTGTTTCCCCGCCCGTGTTGCATGACAGTACTGGACTGAGCTTCCGCTGTGTGCCTGGGTCCTGGGGCTGTGTGGGGCCAGGAACGGGCTCGAGTTTTTGAGCTTTCAGCTCTGCCTGGGAAGGTCAGCAGCATGAAGCAACATGAGTACTGGATGTCTGATTGGCTCCAACTCAGAGGAAGGCGCGTCTGCCATCGGTCCTGGGCTGATGTGACCCTGGGGTGAGGGAGGAGTGCAGCGGCCTCCACTGACTTCCCTGTATCCTCACACACAGTCTGTAGCTGGGAGGATCTCGTGAGGGGCAGCTGTTGTGGGGTCCTCCCTAGGCGCCTGCAGCCCGTGGTACCCTGTGGGGCCCTCTCTCCTCCCCCGATCCTGGTTTTCTGGGGACCAAGCTCCGTGTGCAGGTGAAACTGCTCTCTCTCTCCCACTGGTTTTGGCAAGAACTTCTTGTAATACTGAAGAAGTCACACGTCCACTGGAAATACCACACACGTGCACAAAGAAACCACACACCGCGCACAGCATCGTGCCCCACACAGGCACACGTCGCTGGGAAAGAGTAGCACTACATATATACATACACACAGAGGGAGGACCATGCTCACGTTCACCGAACCTGCCGGGAGACACGGAAGCGCCACACCCAGTGGGCACATTGCGGCCAGGCACGGGGAGCACAGGCTGTCGTGTCCTCGCCGTCTCTGGGCCCAGAACAAAGGCTTATTTGCTGTTCATGTGCCGGATCCAGGCGGGGGGTGGGGGAGGGACTCAGTTCATGATGCCCACTCTGTGACCTGGGCCCACGAGGGTCTGTGCCCATCCATGTTTCCATGGTCACCAAGGCAGGGAGGAGAGGGAGGTGGGGACTGGTTCTCTAGCTCTCCAAGCTTTCACTCAGAAGTGACTCACATCAGCCGGGTGTGGTGGTGCACGCTTGTAATCCCAGTACTTTGGGAGGCGGAGACCAGAGGATCCGGGTTCGCGGACAGCCTTAGCTCTCTCTCTCTCTCTCTCTCTCTCTCCCTGTCTCTCTCTCTCTCTGTGTCTCTCTCTCTCTCTACCTAGTGAGGCCCTCCACAACTTCGTGAGACCCGGTTTCAAAATAAAGTATAAAAAATAGGGCCAGGGGTGTAGCGCGGAGGTAGAACGCCCCTGGGTTCAATCCCCGGTACTGCAAAAAAAAAAAAAGTGACGCACATCTCCTCTCACACTGTGTGGATGTGAGCAAGCCACGTGGCCGTGTCCGGCTTCCAAGGGGGAAGGAAGGGCCCTTCTGTCTGCAAGGAGAGAGGAGCTGGCATTTGACAACTGCCCTAAGGGCTCGCACACACCATGGGCCCACAGGATGTACCCACCCACCCAGCACTCCCACCCACGCGAGTGCTGTGTCCCACATCCCCGAGTCATGCACGAGGCTGGGACCATGCCGCCTAGGACAGGGTAATCCACCACCTGGGGGTGGCAGTGTACCCCCCTCTGGGGGGGGCGTGGCCTGGCTGTGGCATGTTGCAGAGTAGGTAGGCCGTCTCTCACCGGCCACAGCCCACCCTGTCTGCACAGCTGGGGACAGGAAAAATGGAAACAGGCCCATGAACTGCACGAGGCATTCGCCGTGGATGGTGGAGTCCTGTTCCTGTGGGCGGGCCCCATGCCAGCGCCGGCCTCAGCCCTGACCTCTGACCTTAGAAACGGCTAGGCAGTTGGCGGGAAAGCCCTTTTCTTTCCATCCTCTGAGCACCCATACATTCTCGTATTGATCACGTGGACTTCGTTCTGCTGTCCCAGTGTGGGACAGAGCTGGGGACCTAACTACACGGACCCAGGCCCAGAGAGGGGGTTCCATTTCCAAGAGACTATCATTGAGGCAGTGACCCCACCAGGGCCCGCCCTCTGCTGTGTCCCCATTAGAGACTGTGACTGTGTGCCAAGGACATGCCAGGGAATAGCGAGGAGTTAGTGGCAAGGGAGACAAGCTCCAGGGCCTGACCACGTCCTGTGTCCAGGCAGCCACCCCGCTCATGCGCTGGCCCCATGCCATTTCTCCCACGTGCAGGCTGCACGGCCCGCCCTGCCTTCCCTGTGTGGCCCAGCTACCAAAATAGGCCTCGGGTCCCCTGACAGAGGAGGCTTTTTTATAGCCCAACAGGACAGGCCTCTTAAAATGCATGAGCACTCATAAACTATGATTTCCTTACACTTCAGAATGCTCAGTCCTCACCGGTGCTTCCCACACTGTTTCGGACATCAGGAGAGGGAGCACCGACCTCTTTGTCAGCTCTAAGATTTTTCCCAGAGAAGCTTCCCGTTCCTGCCCTTCCAGAGCTTCAGAGGCTCTGACCTGGGCGGTGCAGAGGGCGGGAGCTGCCGGTCCTCACTGAGGCCCCACCTGCCTCGGGCTGCGCACCAGCCCCATCCGAGAGACGCCCGTGCCAGCTGGTGGTTTCCTGGGTCACCCCGTTAACTTTTAAGTCAGATCCTCAGATGCCGAGAACCTCACTAAATTATAGCCTTAACGAGTCACTATTTTCTGCAATTAATGTTTTTAATCACAACCATTTAAACAGGGAAATGTTGTGGCAACGCCAAATCTATGCAAATAAGGGCTTTCGTTAAGTAACTTGAATAGCAATTTTCTGGTTTTTGAGAGGAAAGTTTTTGGCCCTGAAGTTGTCACTGTCGTTATGCTGACACAGGAGCTGGAAGGCCCTGTTTGGGTGGAAAGGCAAGGGTGATCTCTCCCTGGAGTGACATGTGGGGCTTTGAGCGGGTAGCAAGAGACAAGGCCTGGCCAGAGGCTTTGTCCTTGCTGGGCCTTGACCGGCCCTTGCAGCCATATGTCATGTAGGGAGAGTCCAGGAAGCTAAAGTTGACAGGCACAAGGGGCCATCGGCTGAGAGATCTCAAGGAGGCGCGCAGCTCAGGACTGCGTTCACTAAGGACCGGAAAGTGCTGGTGTGGGGATACGAGTATTAGAGGAAGGATTGGGCCCTGGCAGGCTGGTTCTGTGTCGCAGTGATGTGTGGCCTCCAGGGAGAATGCTTTGTTGGGATACATTAACAGGAGCATAGTTGCCAGGATGAGGGAGATGCAAGTCCTGTTTGATTGAGTTCTAGTTCTATAACTGAGAAACATCCTTGGGACCTGCATTCTACAGGGGTTGATAGACACTCTCCAACAATGACCAATGATATGAAGAAAATAAAACCAGGTGCTGGTCCAGAGTATGATGGGAGTGGATTGGACACTCCTTGGTGTGGGTGAGCTGAGGCTCAGGTGGGGAGCAGGCGGCATACATGGAGTAGAGCTGTGAGTGCAAAGGTCCTGTGGCCAGCATGAGCTAGGTGTGTTGCCAGGACAACAGCAGGCAGAGCTTAGCCGAGGCACCGTGAGTGGGGGAGTGGTGTGGGGAGAGGCGAGTGGAACCCAGGTCATGGTGAGATGTGTCGGACATTGAAGCCGTTTGGATTTTATCCCCACTGTGATGGGAAACCAAGTGGAGAATAGGTGGTTTATATTCTCAATCAAAACTTAAGGAGTTTGCTTTGGAAAGACACTCTAAGAGCCACGATTAGAGAATTATTAGACAGTATTAGAGGAAGACACTACTGTACCCCTAGGTATTCCAGCCTCAGGCAGCAGGCTCTAGGGCCCGAGAGGGACTCGGAAGCTGAGCACGGGCGGCTGGCCACTCCTGCTCTGGTCGAGGCTGGGACCGTGCGAGATAAACCAGCAAGTTGAGGGCACTGCCTGGGGAAGGGACCCCACAAATTTCCAGTCTATGGGAAGACTCTGGATATGGAAGGTGGCGAGGTCTCCGTGTGGCATAGGGTGAGCAGGGAGCGCGGTCCTGTGAGAGTGGCTCTGTATTTACAGGCTTGCTCTGCCCTGTGCCATCTGTGTGCCTCACTTTCCTTATCTGTAAAATGGGGGTGTTGATGGTGGTATAAGGCCCTTGGCACACTGACCGGACATAGGGGAGCCTCCAGTACCTCATGCCCGTTATTATTATGAGCATTTACTTTTTAGACAATTGAGGATCAGATGGCCTTTTTAGGCCCCACTTGGGGTTCGCTCTGACGTCATGATTTCTAGACTGACTTTGAACAAAGTGAGGCTCCAGTCCCCCCTCGTGGCGCACAGTCAGGCCTCTGGGCTGTGGGCCTCGGACACCCAGTGCTGGGCTCGGGGACACCCAGTGCTGGGCTCGGGGAAGGGTCGGTGTCCAGAGCAGCGGGGCAGGGTGACAGGGCAAGGAGTGGGGGCTACAGGGCCAGGGTTCATCTCCCCGCTTCTTTCTTACAGCTGGGGCCTTTTCCCTGAACCCTGTTTTCCTCAGCTGCACCCCGGGCTCAGGAGAGGGCAGTGTGGAGATCGAGTGGGGACTGAGAGAGCGCGGCAAATGTCAGGGCTGTGGCCGGGCCTTTCCCGCCGCAGGCCTCGGCAGATGCAGGCCTGGGGCCTCGCGTCGGCCCCTTGCCAGGGCTAAGCCGGCCTGAGGGGAGGGGCGGCCTCTGCCCGCGCAGCCCAGCTGTCTCTTGATCCCCGTGGGCACCGCTGAGCCAAGACACTGAGCACGGCCGGCGCCTGCTTCTGCTGTCCGTTCTTCACCACCTCGGTGGAGTATCTGCTCACGAGCCGTCCGGGGCCGGGCTGTGACTATGGGTAAGGCCCCGAGATGGGACAAGAAGCGGCTATGACCACCTCCACCACGGACCAGGCCCCGGCCTCGCACTTTGCAGGGACGGTCTCCGCACACCGTGGAGTAGGTACTTTCATCCCACGTCCAGAAACAGAGACTGAGTCTCCGAGAGGTTCAGAGAGTTGCTCGAGGTCACAAGCCAGTGGCAGGCCACACGCAGAGCCAAATTTGTCTTTGCCACCGAGGCAAACAGAAACCCTCGGAAGTTTAAATAAATTGCCATTTATATGAGCTAATAGATTTAAATGAGGCCTGCAGAGCTGAACTATAAAAAGCCTTTGTTGTCAGGGGACCCAGAAACTATTTTAGTAGTTGGGCCAAGCAGGTAGCTCGAGTAGCACTGGCGGGATGAGCAGTGAGCCCGGGCGGGCGGGCGCGCAGGCCGTGCTGCCCGCTCCTGCCTGGGCGCAGCCGGGGCTACAGGCCTGAGCCTGCACAGGAACAGGAGGATCGGTGTGGGGAGAGCAGGGGTTCGTCCAGCCAAGGCGACAGGCACATCCCAAGGCACCTCTCCTGCCTCCTGGCGCTGCCCCCTTCCAGCTGTTTACGGCAGCCTGGGACTGGCCAGGTGCTGTCATGCCCACGGAACTGTGACCTAGGGAAAGGTCTCTTTAAAGGCGGAGCTTCTCAGCTGGGTGTGGTGGTACACACCTGGAATCCCAGGACTTGGGAGGCTCAGACAGGAAGATTGCAGGTTCGAGGCCAGCCTCAGCAACTTAGGGAGACCATGTTTCAAAATAAAAAACAGAAAGGGCTGGGGATGTAGCTTGGAGGTAGAATGCCCCTGGGTTCAATCCCCAGTAACACGCACACACACGCACACACATAGCTCTGGCATCCCTGAGCCACTGGGGCAGCGTGCATGTACACACACACACACACACACACACACACACACACACACACACACACACGGAGCTTCTGGTATCCCTGAGCCAATGGGGCAGCCTGCCAGGGCACTTCAAGTTTGTGACAGGTGCATAGGTGCATGCGTTCGTGCACGTGCACACACCCTCTCCTCAGCGGGCTGGGCAGGGGGCGTGGTGGCCCTGCTCCACACCCCGGAATGCCGACCCCCTCGCAGACAAAGCCGGGGGCTGCAGTAAGCGATTCTGTGTGCCGGCCCGCGGCGGCAAAGCGTCCTGCCCAGTGTCTAGCGGGCGCGTTTAAAGGATTAGCTCACGCTGTTTGCTTGTGTGTGCCTAATCATGCCGCTTCCAGCTAAATGATTACAATTGATTAAAAGCGGAGCTAGGTATTCTAACAAGCAACCCGGAGCCCTTCCGATGGGGTAAGCAGGGCCAGGCCAGGCTGGATCCTGGTACCCAGCCAGGGGGAGGTCTCTGTGGGCTGGGGCGTGGTCTCAGCTCCGCTGGGACCCTTCCTGCCCAGTCCCTGAGAAGATCTGGCCCTCCCCTTCCCCTGCTTTCATTATTCATTTAACACACACTTATTCAGTACCTACTCCTGGTGGCATCGCAGGGCTCCTGTTCTTACAGAACTGACATTCTATGGGAGAGACACCGACTGTAAGTCAGTAAATATGTGACCTAGGTCATTTCAGATTGTGAAGTTCTGAAGACAATAAAACACTACATTGTGACAGAGCGTGGTGGTGGTGGTGGTGGTGTGTGTGTCAGGGCAGGGGAAAAGAAATATGGATGAAAAATTGGATTGAGTGGTCAGGAAAGGCCACCTACCCATTTCAGCCAAGTCCTGAAGTAGAGAAAGAGCCAGTATGGGGAAGAGCTGGGGGACCCTCCAGAAGGGAGAGAGCCAGTGCAAATGTCCTGAGGCACAGACAGGCTTGGGGGCCAAGGAGCAGAATGAATGGCAGCGGGCTGACGGGGCAGGTGAGGATGACAGTCCACCTGTTGCGAAGGGCAGCACCAGGAAGCAGGTGAGCCGTCTGCAGGTTCCAAGAGCCCATTTTTTTCCAAACTTCCTGGTCATTATAAGATGGGTAATGGAGTCCATTTCCTTGCCTCTTTGTGCTGCTGCCAGATCCAACCAGATAATTATAACTAATAATAATTAAAAAGTAAAAGTGCTCTAGGCACATACTTAGCATTTGACTATTCGGCTGCGCTTTCTGAGTAGTAGCATCTCCCTCCTTCCTGCTTTGAGGAGGCCTTGTCCTTGCCAGCCCACCGCGGGGAGGGCAGGGCCCCTGGGCTTGGCCTGGGGCAACTAGGGCGGCTCCTGGAAGTTAGAACCTGTTGCCAGGGAGCCCAGGCCGTGGAGGGCTGGGCTGACCACAGTCCTTCAGGGCTGCCCCACCCTCACTGTTTTCTGTTGTACATGGCTCAGTCGCCTCCTCTGTTAAACGCAACGAGACCTGCCGCCCTGGTTGTTGTTCATGTGTGCAGAACACGTAGAATCTAAGGGTTCCTGGGGGTCCTGTGGCAGATTTCCAGCACGATCACTCTGCATTTCCAGCCTTCTCCACGAAGGCGGGAATCCAGAGCCTAGCACTGCCAGATTCTGTGACACGTGGCAGCGTGGCATGGTGGTACCGTGCCACATTATGGGGCTTAGAGTCTGGCTTTGAATCCCAGCCTCACTACCAGGCAGCTCTGTGACTGTGAACAAGTAGCTGCCCTTCTCTGGTCGGGACGCTGGGGGTAATGTCAGCTCCTGCCTTGTGGAGCCCTGGGGCTGTGAAGACAGTGGTGTCTGAAAAGCCCCAGCACCAGGGCTGGCTTAGACTCAAGTCTTGGCGGCCAAGGTTGGGATGCCATGGGCTTGCAGTTCACTGAGTCATGGACTCATCCAACTAGTTGTATATGTGCTCAGTCTTGTACACAGGTGTTTGCTGAGAACCTACTGTGTGCAAGACGTGTGCAGGTAATGGAGACACAGTCCTAAACCAGTCTCTCGCCTGTTATGGGGGGGGCAGTACACTAATAAGGACAAGATGTGTATTATATGTTTGTGGAATACAATATAATATCCATCATGTCATATATGAGCATCTCTAATCTGAAAACCTGAAATCTGAAACACTCCAAAAATCCAAAACTTTTTGAGTGCCGACATGATACCACAAGTAGAAAATTCCATACCATGAAACTTTGTTTCATGCACAGACTTGTTAAAAATATTGTATGAGATTACCTTCAGGCACCTGTGTGCAGGGCGTATATGAAACATAAATGAATTTTATGTTTGGGCTTGGGTGCCCTCCCCAAGATATCTCATTATGTATATGCTAATATTTCAAAATTTGGGAAAAACAATCCCAAATCCAAAACACTTCTGATTCCAAGCATTTTGGACTGGGATGCTCAGCCTCTGCACACAGCACAGCCCCACGGGACATTTCAGGGCCTCTCACTGTAAGTCACTGTGTCTCTGAGCCTCAGTTTATCCCGTCTGGTGGGACAAGGCCTTTCCTGCTCACGGTAAAGTGACATCATTGTCATTATCATCATTATTCCTGCTGCCGCCACTTGGACTGACTGCGTGTCCTGAGGGGCTGCACTTGGGGGAAACCATTGATGAGGAAGCCCTTGTCCTTGGAAGCCCAGGACAGGCCTGAGCTCCTCCCTGCACGCAGTAAAAATGAGAGGACCTTTCCCGGGTGCACACTGGGGTCTGGGCAGCAAGATCTTCACAGGGGTGGTCTCACTGGGGCCTCGCCCATGAGTAGGATCTACTGATCGTCAGCAGGTAAACTGAGGCTCCCCGCCTTCCCGTAGTGCTGGGGGCAGAGCTGTGTGCCCAGGCAGTTTCACATGTGTCTGAGCTCCCAGCCCCTGACTGAGATGAGGGAGTGACGATGGCCCTCCAAGCCCTCAGGAGCCTAGGCGGGGCTCTCTCTGGGGCTGGGGCGGGTGGCAGGCCTTGCTGCACGAGAGGCAAGCTCCAGAGGGTGATGTCAGCCCGTGCACCGCTCCTGGGGCTTGAGGACATGGCTGCTCGGGCCTCCTGGACGTGCAGTGGCTGCCTGTGGTCACTGGAGAGGAGGGGGGAGCTGGGCATCTGGAGGGGTGGCCCGAAGGCAGAAGCCTGTGTCTGCGCTGCTCCGTGCCCTCCTGAGCCCAGGGGTCAGCCTGCCCGAGTGATGAAGTGTGTCGAGGCCCAGGTGGGGACTGGGGGGGGCCTCCCCTGAAGGCCCTGCTCCGAGCAGAGATGGCACTTGGAATCGGCCCCGGGCTGCCTGTCTGCCCACTGGAGCCTGTCATTCATGCCCTAGGGCGGGGGCCAACCAACTTTAGAGGGGCACCATGCCATCACGACAGATGGGCACGGGGGAGCTGCCAGGAGGCTCGAGCCTGCAGCTATTGTGTGTGCCTCGAGCCCAGCCCTCCGCCAGCATGGTCCCAACCGGGACCAAATGCCTTCAGTTTCTTAGTAACAATGACAATACCAGTAACAGTGGGCGCCACAGCGGTTCAATACCCACAGAAGTTTGCACTGTACAAAGCCCCGCCTCGCACTGACATAGGGAAAGAGACCATCTAACATACAGGAAACACCGGGGTGGGGCCAGAGAGCGTGAATCTCAGACCTGCTTCTCGCTGCCCGTGGGACCCTGGGCGTCTGACATCCCCTTTCAGGGACTCACCACCCTTACCTGCATCATGGGCCACTGATGCCTTTCTCAGCAGGTTGTGGAGGGGATATAAAATAATATTTGTGAAATGTAGAGGCCAATGGCTACCCCCAGGAGGGCCTGACGGGGGCAGCAGCATTGGGGTGGAATTGGCAGATTGACCTCGATGGTTCCATCTCACGCGTGTGTGTGTGTGTGTGTGTGTGTCTGGGGATTGAACCTAGGGGCGTTCTACCTCTGAGCTACACCCAAGCCCTTTTTGTTTTTTCTTTTGACACGGGGTCTCAGTAGGTTGCTGAGAGTCTTGCTATTGCTGAGGCTGGCCTCGAACCTTCGCTCCTCCTGTCTCAGCCTCCCGAGTACTGGGATTGCAGGTGTTACCACCATGCCCAACTCCCTTTCTTGTTAAAACCACTTCTTGATATAACCGGCTCTCTCCCCAACTCGGTGGGAGTGGGACTGACTCCCCCCGCCCCGAGAGCATACGAGACTCTGGCGTGGTGGGGGCTCTTGGCCCCCACCAGCTTTGAGAAGAGACCTGGGTGCTCTCGGTGGAAGCCCGGACTGCGCTCTTTGGTCGAGCAGGAACAATTACTAATGACATTTAGAAAGAAATTAATGATGAGAAATGCAAGTTGGCATTTCAGGAGTACCAGTCAGCAGCCGCCCGGCAGCACGCACAGGAGAGGCGGCGGGGGCGGGGCCGGGCACGGAGCGGGAGGGAGGACGTGGCAGAAAATTAATTTTGCTGTGTCAATAATGAATGTGGCTCCACTCCTTCTGCTTCTGAAGTTTAGACAAAATCAAGCAGGGACGGGCTGGGGCTCGTCCAGGGCTGCAGGAACATTCACTGTGTGGCTGGCTGTACCGTGGGCAAGGGTAGGTGACAGTTTGGGTTTGATCTTCCCTTTAGGTGGCAGCAGGGGACAATGGGGTGGGGCTAGAAGGGATCATTGAGAGGGAAGGAGGTGGTGGTCTCAAGACTGGGTTGCTTAGGTTAAATCTAAGTGCTTTAGCAAGCTGCCTTTCCAAAAAGGCCCAGAAATAGACTCAGTTTCTTTTTTTTTTTTTTGCGGTACCGGGGATTGAACACAGGGTCATTCTACCTCCGCGCTACACCCCCAGCTCTATTTTTTATCCTTTATTTTGAAACCGGGTCTCATGAAGTTACGGAGGGCCTCACTAGGTAGAGAGAGAGAGAGAGAGAGAGAGAGGAGAGAGAGAGAGAGAGAGAGAGAGAGAGAGCTAAGGCTGGCCGCGAACCCAGATCCTCTGGTCTCCACCTCCCAAAGTACTGGGATTACAAGTATGCGCCACCACGCCTGGCTAGACTCGGTTTCTTCATCAGTAAAATGGGACAATTGGAGGAAGTAATGATATCGATGAAGAGCTAGTTTTGGGACATAGTAGGAGCTCGGTATATGGTAGCTGTTGCTGTCTATCATGGACAAATTTTAACATGCATAATTATTCTCATGACATCTCTTAAGTTGGAATACCTCATTTGTATGTCCTAATGGAATTGATCATATTTTGGTTCATTGTGATAATCACATACAGGAGCATCTTATATTGTTTGTGGTCTTTGAATCAATCAAATATGGCATCGGTGGGAAATATGATAGAGGGTGAGGAGGAACCAAGATGCTGAAATTGGAGCAGAGAGTGGGGTTCCCAGTGGGAAAAGGGAATGGCCCCAGCCAGTCTCTCCTCACACAGGGAAGAAGGGACACACACACAGAAAAGTCACTGTCACCATAACGTTGAGCATTCTTACAGAGCCGGGAGTAAAAACATGCAGCCCATAGCCTGGAGGTCGTGGAACCTTTAAATCGTTGTCTGTATTTCAGAACAGGGAGCTTTCCCATAATTACAATGGCTGATGTTTATCTAGTGTTTTGTAAGTGCCAGACGTTGTCCTTAGCACTTTTATACATTATGCATTCAGTCCTCACAGTGCCTCCACTACTAAGGTAAAGAAACTGAGGCATAGAGAGGCTAGCCCCGAAAGGCCTCGGAGCTGGTCAGTGTGGACCAGGCTACCAGTCCCAGGTGCTGTCCTTCTAATCAGCACACTAAGTGTCTGGGTTTCTTAATTTTCCCCCCATGAATCAGACCTAGCAACCTGGGAATGGAGTCCTATGTTGCAACAATCAGCTGCCCCCTTTGGACTTGGGGGTGTGATCCCCGATTCGACAGAGCCTCCCCGGTCTACCAGTTTATGTCGTGATACTTCACGGTTTCAAATATTATCTCATTGGTGCCTCCGCAGCCTGGGGCCACTAGACGTGCTTTTCACTCAGCATTATCCACGCCTGAAAACGGAGGCTTGGGAACTGGGTGTTAGAGTAGGAGACTGGCCGGGAGAAATGGGGCTCAGGGTAGGGGTGGGTGTATATTCTACCCACTTGGGTTTGAGTTTCTGAGTGGGAGAGGTAAGAGGGGGACCCTGCTCCCCTACTCAGTGACTGGACCCCCTGCCAAATCAGACTGGATGCATAGTCCAGCTGCATCCCTGGCCTGTGCCGCTGTCCTTGTCTCCCCCAGTTTTGTTCCCAAAGCAGCTACATTAAAAGTGTGTAATCAGCTGGGCATGGTGGTACACACCTGTGAACCCAGTACCTAGGAGGCTGAGACAGGAGGATTGCAGGTTCAAGGCCAGCTTTGGCAACTTAGTGAGACCTTCAGCAACTTATCAAGACCCTGTTTCAAAATAAAAAATAAAATAGGGCTGGGGGTGTAGTTTGGAAGTAGAATGCCCTTGGGTTCAATCTCATGTACAAAGGAAGGAAGGAAGGAAGGAAGGAAGGAAGGAAGGAAGGTGCTGGGGTGGAGCTCAGATATAGAATGCTCTGGGGTTCAGTCCCCACTAACCCCCCCCCATGTGGAATCATCAGTTTTGAGTTGGCAGCAATGGCAAAGCGCATGGTTATGACAGTATTAAACTTCTGTATCGCGCTCTATGTGTTGTAAAACCTTCTCCACACGTTATCTAATTTGAACCTTATAACAAGTCTGTAAGGTAGTTATTATCAATCCCACCTTTCAGACAAGTAAATGTGTGCTTCAGACAAGTTAAGTGACTTGACTAGGATCACAGAGATAGTAAGTGGCCACAGCCAGATTTGAACCGCAACCCATCTACCCTCCTATCCACTTATTTTTCTCTGTCCTCCTCTTTTTCTATCCATCCATCCATCCATCCATCCATCCAACCATCCATCCATCCACTCACCCACACCTGTCTGTCCACTCATCCATGTACTCATCACCCACCATCTCTCTCTCTCTCTCCATCCATCAGCTACATGCATCAGTATTGAGTGTGAGGGGCACGCCAGGAGCTGCACAGCTTTCATGATGCCTCCTGTGTGCTCTCATTCCACGCTTAACTCTTACCCACGCCCCCCCCCCTGTAGTCTGCACGCACACAGGACGCACACACATGCACATACCCTCCAGACAGACCAGGGTACGGACGATTCCTGGCTCGCCCTTGAGAGCCATTAATTCTGCTTGCCGGTGGAAGGGAGGCCATCGGGCAGATCCACTTGGTCACGGCGCGGCAGGTGTGCCAGCAGTGACGACGTGCCCGCGGCGTGGTTGGAGTCCAGGTGTATGTGAGAGGACAGAGAAGGCATTGCAGGCTGAAGCGCAGTGGTCTCCACCCCGTCCGTCCACAGTCCCCTTCCCAGGGGTGGGCAGCCCCCGGAGCCCTGCCTTTCAGGTCGTGAGGACTGCCCTTTGCCCCTTGTGCTACACCGACTCCTCTCCAAACTGGCAAAGGTATACACCTGCGTGTTCCACAAGAACCGTGGCGATCATTAACTGTAATCGGTCTCAGCTGCAACTTTGATCGCTGGTGCATGCACATAATTCATCACAGCAAATTAGGTCCATCTTCACAACTCCTGGCCCTGCAGCCTGGGGGCCTGTGAGCGAGGGGGGCTGAGCCATGTGGGCTCCAGGAACCATTTTGGGTGGTGCTGGGCCATGTTGTCTGAGGGTGACCAACCCTTTGTCGACGGGGACAATTTTCTAGGATTTTGAAGATGCAGGACATTTTGAAGTAGAATGGAGCTGATCAAAGTTTTCATATATCATTTATAAAACCTAAAAGCACTGGGTTAGTTCGGGGACCTGAACATACGTGTTCTGTATAATTAGTGACCGAGTGACCTAGATTCTCCAGTACAGCCCTGATTTTCAAGTACTCAGTCCCAACTATTGGCTATTTGTCCTGATTTTGGGTTTGTGAAACGAGCTGGGTTTGCTCGTAACATTTTGATGAATAAATATGGAAAGTTGTAAAGACCTGCAAAGTGGCGGAAAAAGTTTCCTCCCACTTCGTTTTTTCAACATGGAAGCTTTTCACATGTGTAGGTGCGCCTCACGAGCGCCTTTCTGCCTCCCTACTGCAGTACCGGCAAACCCGGACACTCCCTTCCGCAGCCACGGAGGCCTCTGTACCCCCGGCTTGGCAGTGACTGCCAGTGAGCGTGTCCTCGAGCCACACGTCTCCGAGGCTCTGCTCTTCCATGGCCTGGTGTTGGGAGCTGTGTCACTGACCATGGTGATCAGCTTCGGGGTCACAGAGGAAGCCCCTCTGTGGCGTGGACGTGGACATGGTCTTGCAGTCGGTTCACTGGTGCCGGGCGGGTGGCATAGTATCTACCGGGTGCTGTGGCTCCGTCCGTCCTTCCAGGCTATGAAATGTGCAGCTTCCAGCCCTGGAGCAGGGACGCGAACGGCCCTGAGCCTCAGCTACTCGTGTAGAGCATGGCCCCTTCTCCCACCTGGCCTGAGGGCCCTGCCTGATTTTTTTTTTTTTTTTTTTTTTTTTTGGTGGTACTGGGGATTGAACCCAGGGGCATTCTACCTCTCTGTGAATGACACCCCAGCCCTATTTTATTATTTTTTTAAATTTCGAAACTGGGTCTCACTACATCGTGGAGGCCTTCGCTAAGTTGCTGAGGCTGGCTGCCTACCTTGCGATCTTCCTGTCTCAGCCTCCCAAGTACTGGGATTCCAGGCATGCGCCATCCCACCTGACTCCACCTTGTTTCTAATTGTGGTAAAATGTACATAACATAAAATTCCCATCTTAACCTTTTTTTTTTTCTTTTGGTGGCACTGGGGATTGAACTCAGGGGCATTGTATCTCTAAGCTACACCCCAGCCCTTTTTATTTTTTATTTTGAAATAGGGGTTTGCTAAGTTACTGCGCTGGCCTCAAACCTGTGATCCTCCTGTCTCAGCCTCCCAAGCACTGGGATTATAGGCGTGTGCCACCGCGCCTGGCTCCATCTTAACCATCTTTAGGTGTACAGTTCATTGTCATTGAGTACCTTTGCATCGTTGCACCCCATCACCGCGAACCATCCCCAGAACCCTCATCCTCTCTAGCTGAAACTGCCCCCCTAAACACTCACTCCCCACCCCCCTCCTCCCAGCTCCTGCAGCCATGATTCTACTTTCTGTCTTTATGGGTTGGACTATTCGAGATACCTCATGTAAGAGGAATCATGCAACGTTTATCCTATGACTGACTTATTTCCCTAGCATAATGTCCTCAAAGGATCCTTCCTACTAACATGCCCTGGGCAGGGTAGGGCAGGGTAGGGCAGGGTAGGGCAGGGTAGGGCAGGGTAGGGAGGAGGGAGAACTATGTGTTTTCCTCTCCTCCCCCTGAACAGTCATTACAGGATTTGCTTTGCTACCTAGTTTGCAGGCTGTCATTCAGAAATACTCATGGAGTCCTTACCACATGTGGCTTGGAACCTACAGCAGGGTACAGCAGAGAGCTGAGAGGCGAGGTCCCTGCCTTGTAGAACTTGTGGCGTGGTGAGGGGCAATTGGCCATGGGGGGTAATCAGCCTGGTCATTGTAAGTTGAGGAACATGCTGGAAGGACACCTCTGCAGGGCCAGAGCTGCATCATGACAGGAGGCTGCTGCAAGGGGTAGGGTCGGTGTCAGATGAGAAGCCCTAGTACCGGGGCACTGAGGGCTGAGGCGGTAGGGGCTCGGGGAGCTGGGGCTGGGGTCAGCAGGCACTGGCCAGGTACAACCATCTGAGCCCTGGTCAGGGGTCTACACTTGCTCTGCATGTGGTTGGGACCCCCAGTTGGGGGTGTTGAGCAGAGACCCTTCAAGGCCCCAATGGCTTGAGGAGACGACCCAGCTGGGCTTCTCACAGGCGCTTTGCTCAGCTTCCCGGTCCCAAGAACAGGGTACAGAGGGACCCTGTGTTCTGGACAGTTGGGAGCTGTTGGGGGGGCTCCCAGCAGTAGTGTGTGAGCTTGGGCAGGTGAGTGCACCATGCCAGGAGACCAGCTCCAAATAACAGTGGCCAGCCGCTGACACCTGTGCGGCACCGTGTCCTGTAAGGACACCGTGAGTGGCGGGGGGTAGCAGTGAGCGCGTGTGAACTTGTGGGTATTTGAGAGTTGTCTGTGAGTTTGCCTATGAGTGTGTGAGGTATCTGTGAGCGGTTCCTGTGAGATTGTCTGAGTGTCGAGGTCATCTGTGAGTGAGCAGTCCACCAGGGCCATTCTGAAGAGTGTTCCCCACTTCCAGCCTGGGCCCTTCTCAAGGCCTCGCAGTAGGTAGGCTCGCTCCCGTCTTATCTTTCAGGGGTCTGACTCATGCTCCTCGAGGGCAGGGGAACATGGGCTCATTTATGTTTGAGATGAACTCTCGGCCTGAGTTGATAGCAGGCACCTGGCCGGTGTGGCTCGAGTGGGGTTCACAGTGACCCACGAGGCTGGCAGGGCCAGCTCCATGGCCCTACCCAGGTTGGGTACCATCCTTAGAAGTGAATCTGGCATCCCACTGCTGGAACCCTTGATTCCAGTCCTGAGTGCTAGGTTCCCTGTCCCCAAGGGGCCTAGCTACCAGGAACCCTCACCCCTCTTTGGAGAAACAGCAAGAGCTGCAGTGGCCACATTATCTCGGGCCCCGGTCAGCCACGCACCCTATTGCCGCGGGGGGCAAAGCTCTAGCAGCCATGGAAATATTTCATCTCCCTTTGCTGGTGAGGGCAGCCATAAAACTCTCACTGCCCTGATGTGGCTGCTAAAGTCTCGCCTCTCACCCTCAAGTCTCTGCTCACAAACACTGACTGGGCCCGTTTGCAGGCTGAAGGGAGGTCCCCGGAGTCTGAGGTCCCCGGGGCAGGTGATGTTGCTTCCCTTGTTTTGTTGGGTGACTCTTAAGTGTGTTTACGGGCTAGGCTCCTAATAGACAGCTTCAGTTCCCTCCTAATAATCGATTCTCTGGGGGCTGGGGGTATTTCCAAAGCCCAGCAGGACAGAACCTGCCCCGTGGGATTCTATTGGGCTTTTCTTTTTCCCAACATTCTGCCCCGTGTTTTCAGTGGAGGGAAGATGTTTCCCACTCATGGAACTGGTTGTCGGCCAGGCCACCTGCTTCAGTCTTTTGTGTCCTGGGTGCAGGGAGAGGGGACTCAGAGAGGACAAGGGCGCTCTCCTCCCTGCCTGGGCGCCTAGACCGGTGAGAACAAAAGAAGTCCAAGAAGTCCAGACAGGTTGGTTGGCCCCTTTGGAGAAACCGCTAACAGAAGGAGTCTGAGTCAGGCGCTGTTCGGATGCAGCCCCTCCTCCTGGGTCCCCCCGGGGACTCTTGGGTCCCTGAATCTGCTCCTGCTCTTGGACCCCCCCCCAGCCAACCCCCTTGCTCCCCGGAAGCTGGGGTCTCCCTCTATGCCAGGAGTACATCAGGCCGTCTTCCCTGGCTGGGTGGTGCGACGCTCACTTCCTGCTGCTCGGAGTGGCAGACGACAAGCTGTCTCCCTGTCTGGGGAGCGGGGACAGGAAAACCTCATGCATCCCTGCACATGGAGGAGCTGCCGGTCCCCTTCCGCCCTGTAGGATGCTTCAGGGCCTTGTCCCAGACCAGTGAGTCACCACCCTCACTCTGACACCAAGGCTGGGGGTCAGTTCCACATAGGCAGACCCCACCCTGCCCTCGGTGTAAACGGCGGTGCAATAGCAGCTTGTCAGGTGGGGGAGCTGGGGGCAGTGGGGCGCACCCACATAGCCTGGGCCCTGGGGGAGCACCGCGTCACCAGGCAGGCATTTAGGGGGAGGCTAGGCCATCACTCACTCCTAATTTTAATGACGTGCATTAGCTAAATTGTGTTCTGAGTATTCATTCAGCGCTGTTTATGGTGCGCTCTCGAGCGCGCTTACCGTTTGTCAGAAGTGCAAACTAGCGAACATACGAGCCTTTAAGACAGGCCATCTGTTCGTCTTAGACCCTTGGACGATTGTCAAATGCTTCTAAAAATAAGTGCTCACAAGCAGAGAGGGGCTGCCCAGGTGATACGCAGCAGAGAGGGGAAGCGGAGCTGCCTGCTTGTGTACCCTCCCGAAGGGAAAGAGAGCAGTGTGTGCATTGGGAGGAGACTTCGAGAGGGAACAGGGGCTGGGAGCAGAGGGAGGTGGAGAGCACGGGGCCCTGCCGAGATACCTTTTTGGCTGGAAGCGCGAGTTGCTCCGTGTCTTGCGTCTCATGTAACTCCACAGCTCAAATACCTTCGATGGCTCCCCATGGCACAGATTTAAGGGCAAGCTGCCTCGTCTGGCATCACGGAGCCTCATCAATAAGGCCCCCGCCTTCCTTTCCAGGCTGGTCTCCATGGCACGTACCCCGTGCTTCTGCCAAGCTGAATTATTCATTGTTCCCCCAGCATATGCTGCACTTTTCACATCTCACAGGCAGAGCAGCGCCATGGTGGAGGGGGCTCCGCAGACGGACCGCGGAGGTGCAGCTCCCGCACCGCCGTTCCCAGCGGTGGGACCGGAACCGCCGGCGCCTCGGCGTTCCCATCTGTACAATAGGGATGATGAGGGTGTTTAGCTCACGGGGTCCTCACGAGGCTGGAGGGAGCGACTGTGAGTGAGTGCTGAGAACAGCCCTAGCACTTGGCGAGCAGACCGTGAATGTGAGCCGCGAGCATCAGTGCTCCTCACACCCCTGGGCTGTCCTCTAGGTGGCGCCATCTGTCTGCGCGCGCACACACACACACACACACACACACACACACACACGCGCGCGGTGCTAGAACCCACGCTGTCATCCTAGGGCAGCGGGAGGCCAGCTTCTCCCTCCAGCATCTCCCATCAGAAATCCTCTCTCTAGGATTCCTTTTGTGAAATCTCACTTCCTCCTTCAGCCATAGTCTTGGAAAAGACCAAGCTGTGTCTCGCCCTGTCTCTCCTCTGCCTGTTGCACACGGCCGGGCTCTTCGTCTGCGAGCAGCACTGACTGTTCCCGTGGCCGCATCCCTTAGCTGAGCAGGCTGTGACCTGGAGGCTCTGCTAGGATCTCTCCCTGGTGCAGGCAGCTTTGTGGACTTGCCCTGCCCTGGAGAAAGGCCACCGTAAAGCCAGGCGAGGAGCGTCATGGTGGCTAGAGCCCGCCAGGGAGTGGCCTAGTGTGGGAGTGGAGAGCAAGGGGATCAGCCACGGCCTTTTCCCCATCGGGGAACAAGAGGGAGGTGGTGTGGGGACCAGGTAAAGGCCCAGTGGGTTCTGCGGCCAGGGCCAGGAGAGCAGGGTGGGGGAGGGGCGCTAAGGGCCAGAGCCAGGCCTTGTTCTCCAGCGATGGGTCCTGCTTTTCCACCTTTTCAGGCTCTCTAGGGCCTCTGAGTCCAGCTCCCCACCCACCCTCTCCATGGAAGTGTGGGTTTCTCAAGGGAGGGGCAGGAGCCTCCCCACCGTCGTATGCTTGGTGCCCAGTCCGGGACATGACAGATGGAACTCCGTGAACATCTGGGGAGTGCATGAGGACGGTAAAGGGTGGCACACCTCCTCCTGCCCCGGAGTCTCCCCAAGGTCCCCCCTCCCCAGGTATCGCACTCACTCTGGGGGGACAGTGATTTGTGTTCGCTGGGCGGGGGAGTGGGGGCAGGGCTTCATCAGATGCTGCTCCAGGGGCAGGACCACCGAGGCCGGCCATCTCAGGAGCAGTACTGACAATTCGCCAGCCCTTGGGACATGGCGGGGGAGGGGACAGCCGGTCAGGCCATTAAACCTCTATGAGGTCCTCACGGTAGCCCCAGCTGTGCTTGGTCCTGGGGTACCAGCAGGAGGCAGACAGCAACCGGTCTGGTCAGGAGGTGCTCGAGGACAGCATTATGGAGACCTGGGAGTATTCACTTTCTCCCCTGCCTGCGATAAGTACATGAACACTATCTCCAGGGCGTCTCAGGAAGAGGCAACCCCAAAACCAAGAGGTCAGGGGACCTGCCGCAAGGCCACAGGCTAGTAAGTGGCAGAGGCAGGACTCGAACACAGGACTCAGCCCATCTCAACCCACCAGTGCTTACTGCCTGCCTGCTGGTTATCCAGGGCCTTGCCTAGCACAAACGGGGCGCGTGCTGAGGGCTAGGACAGGTGCTAGGACTTCATAGGCGTTTTGTCATCACAGTAGCTGGCACTCGGGAGGGCAGCTAATGAGGACATCTGAGAGTGACCGCGGTGCAGAGAAATCTCTAGCCCACACCTGTGCATCCCCGGATGTGCGGGGATATCTCGCGGCTCCGCACTGCCAAGCGGCCAGCATGATGAAGCACCTCAGTTTCCCCACCTGACACTGTGGCGGCTGGGTGTCCAAGTGAGACCAAGCGGGGGCCCATGCCCAGGGACAGAGAACGGGGCCAAGGCCTGGAGAAGCCATCCTGGTCTGCAGACCGGGGAGAGGCCCATGGCGTTCACCTGTGTCGTGGGTGGAGAAGGGCTGGGTCCTGTGCAACCAGAGTTGGACCCCGGCTGAGCCTCCATCTGGCCGGCTCGTGTGTGTCTGCGCTCCATACACCCGGCCCACTCCCTCTGTGCCCAACAAACACCCCGGATTGGGTTCAGGATCTGAAGCATTTTGCTGCTGAATTCCCAGCCAGGAGCTGGTGGCTGTCGCCCAGCAGGGGGTCAATACAAGCTCCTCCAGTGAATGAACGAACAGGGCTAAGTGACTGCTGGGCTTCTGTCCCCTGAGAGGCGAGGGTACGCCGGGAGCCCGCTCCTGAGACTGACGACTTCCACAGAGAGGACTCCGTCGGGTCTCACCCCAACGCTAGCGATGTACAGATTGCTGTGCCGGCCCCACGCCACCCCCTTGCCCATCACTGACCCGTATCCCTGGGGCAGATGGCCGTGTGGCCAGGCAGAGGCTCCCGAATCAGGCTCCACCAGGAACCCTGATCCACAAGCACATGCACCCCGCCAAGCGATGGATGGCTGCCGTGAACGATCGCCGCCCGCCCCCTCCCGGTCTCGGGTTTTATTTTCCTCACCTGCTTCTCTGCCCCACACCTGTGTCTCCCTGGCAGGCAGAGAGGCCGCGTGATGCCAGCCTCCGTCCTGGCTCTTCCCGGTCCTCCCTCAACCCCCAGCCCTGGTCTTGTGGTGCCGGGAAGTGTTCATCTGCAGGTCAGTGGCGTCTTTAAAAAGCGATTTTCTTCCTTCTCTGAAGGGACTAAATATAGCACAGGCATAAACAGAGACATAGACATTAAGGCAGAATACCCATGTGGGAACCAGGCCGGGTGGAGGGAACTCTCAAGAAGGCCTGGTAAAGCGGCCAGTCCCAGAGCCGAGCCTCCCAGCCGGGGCGAAGGAGCTCCGGGTTCCTACAGGATTATTGAACTGCCTGTTCCCCCAGCTCCCGAAGCTGCTCAGTGTGCGGGTGACAAGGGTCCCCACCACCCCTCCACCCTTTGGGTCCTGGGTCCTGTGCAACCAGAGTTGGACCCCTTTATCTGTGGGGGAGAAGGTGCTCTTGGGCCCCTCAACAACAACCCTCACTCAACACACCCACACTGATTGTGGCCTCAACCACCCTCCCTAGCTGGGCAGCCATCTGCACCGTTAATGCCGCAGACATTCGGGGGCTGGAGTCACATCAGGTCCCTCAAGGGACGGGCCCAGCCGGAGTCTTCCTCTACCCCTCACCGTGCCCTGCCCAGAGCACAGCATCCAGCAGGTCCTTAATAACAATGCCAAATGAATTTTGGTGCCCGGTCCCCTCAGGGTGGCAAGTTTTGACATTTCCATCTGCTGTGACATCCTCAGCTTTCGTTCCCTGTAATAAAACTTCAGGGGAGGAATTTTTATCCTTCTTCCTCAGAACTGTCTTGGAAGTTCTTTCTGGAGTCTAACCTAAGAACTGCCCGCTGTGGCTTCTTAAGTGAGAACGCCCACTGTGGTTTTCACCTGAGAAGTGGCATTTATTCTCACATTTTCCTAACCAGGGGTCCTAGGCATGGGTTTATGTCTTTGGGGTTTCCAAGCCAGTGCTCCCATCTGAGCCACCGTGGATGATGCGTGTCACACTGGCCTTGCTCTTGCATCTCATTATCCAGAGGTCTCCAGACACCCCCTTCCCCCTGTCGGTGGCGGGTGGTCTTCCAGGATTTCATGGAGGCTCCATGTCGTGCCTGGCTTTCTGCTGTGGAACCGAGTCCATGTTGGTGGGCACCGGGACCGCACTGGGCCTGCGCCGGCACCAGTGCCAGTGCCTTAGCACACTTACCCCGGCCTCCTGCCTTTGCCTCTGCTGTTCCTTCCACAGGGAACGTCCTCTCCACTTTCCATGTGCCTATGTCCTCTCCAAACATGCCTTCATTTATTTATCCTTACACCGATTCATTCAAAAGTGCTGGTTGGCTACGTCGTGCCGGGCCTTGGTATATTTGGGACCAGGAACAGTGCTGCGCGTGCATCCCTTCCGAAATGTCCCTTCTCTTCCTCCTCCTCAACCTCCCACAATAAAGGACCTGGTACCCTGATAGCCAAGGCCTCTCACTGGCTGTTGGCAGAGTGGGGAAGCGGCATCTCCAAGTTTCCTAGGCAGCTGTGTCTGCCGTGCTGCCACTGGGCACTGGAGGCCCAGGGTCCAGTCAGGATAGGGCGTGCCGGTGCTGTGGGGCTGTGATGAGAAAGCTCCCTGCAGCTCAGCAGAGGCCAGTCCTGCTCAGGAGAGGCGCATGAATGTGTGTGGGCAGGGGGCAGCAGGTCCCCGGAAGGGATGCGGGACAGGGAAGCAATCCGTGTGCCCAGAGGACTGAGTAGCTTGGCCGGGAGGGAGGCGCGAGGAGGCGGGATGGAGACAGCAGGAACTTGGGCTAGAAGGATGGCTTGTGCACAGGGTGGTTCGACTCCCCACAGGCCTGGCACGCTGTCCCTGTGTGAGTATGAGGAGAGGCGCCTCAGCTGGAGGGTGGGGGTTCCCATGGAAACCGCCGCATCCCATCTGTGGCCTCGGACAACCTGCCTTGTGCTCTGGGGCTATGACACCCCCGACCGAGGTGCCAGGCCATGCTGGCAGTCTGAGCGTGTGTCGGGGGTTTCCATCAGGGTGAGGGGCACCAGATTCTAGTTGCCTGGCTCAATCCCTCCTGCATCCTAGCTGACTGGTAATTTAGTCTCCTGACCCTCAACTTCCTCTTATGACATCCCGGAACCTTGTAAGGCTGTTGTGAGGATGTACCTGCCGCAGCACACAGCACCCATGCCTGCCCAACAGCAGCCATGCAGCCAGCACCCAGGACCCCAGGGAGGAGGACAGCAGTGGCTGCACTCCCTTGTGCGGGTGTCGGTGGGATGTGCTGCTGGGGCTGCCTCTCCCTGGCTGTGAGTTTGCTGGAGGGGTTGGTGACATCACTGCAGAGCCCACTGCAGCCCCTACAGCGTGAGGTGGCTGCCACAGGGGCCCTGTGCGTGGGGGCAGGTATGGTCGCCTCTCAGCCCTGGCCTCCAGGCCTCCAGGAGAAGCTGTGAGCATCCTCTCATCCACCTAGCAGCCCAGGAGAAAGATGTAGCGCCTCTTCTTCCCCCTGGTGGTCAGCATCAGAGCTGCAGGTCACTGCACGGGGCTGGTGTGGAGCCCTGGGCCATGGGCAGGGGTAGTCCAGCCCCTCGGGCAGGAGCATCGCTAAGAAGCTGCACCCTGGAGCCGAGGTCTTGTGCTGCCCCACACAGGGCTACTCTGTCCTTCCTGGACTTGGCTTCCTTTCTTCAGGTGTCATGAGATGGAGCACCACCTGAGGCTTTGAGGAACTTGGTCTAAATTTGCAACACGGGCCACTGAAAAGAAACAAAAAGAGTGGGCTTTCAGAGGACAACCTGCACCCCCAGGTCCCAGCTGCTGGTCCCTGTGAAAACAGATCAACGCTGCTGGCAGGAGGGAGGGTGTACCATGGGCTGTGACAAGGGGGCCACACTGGCTGCAGAGTCCCACCTCAGCCGTGGATTCCCAGGCGAATGCAGCGGAACCGCAGAGCATCCTTCTCTTCTGGCCAGAGCGGTGTCACGTGACCACATGGGCAGCCTCCCAGAGCCCTGAGGCCCAGGCTCCTCCCAGGACCCTCCCTGCTGAGTGACCCGTCCCCTGCCCGAGCTGCAGGCTCACACAGCAGCCCACCGCCTCTGCTGGTCTGTGCGCACTCGGGTGTTTCTTGGCCAGAGAGCTGCACAGCACATCTGCTGTCTCCCTCTGCTAGGCTCACGGCAGCTACGGGGAGGGCCGAGGGGGACGCAGGGCAGCCTGCAGGTGGTCAGAGATAGTTTCCTCCTCCTCATTAGATGTTTTTAATTCCTGCTACCTCCTAGGCATTTCCCCTTCCCTCCACACAGCCCATCCCCTTGGTAAGACTTGAATGGTCTTAAAAAAAAAATGATAGGGAGCCTAGGTTGGCAGCCACTGGAACCGACCTCCAATCCCCGAATCATTGTGGCGTCTTGGCAGCTGTGTCCCCGAGCACTTTTTCGTTGTTGCATTTTGTTTTGTAATCATCGAGACGCTTTTCTGCAGCTCTGGGCGTCAGTGCACCGAGTGGGAGGGGACAGGCATGCTCTCCATTCTCTTACCCTCATGCGTGTCTCCTTTCTTCGCCTTTGCAGAACCACACGATGAGCCAGCACGCACAGTGAGGGACCGCTCGACAGGACACCTCTCCGCAGAAGGCTTGCCGGAGACGCCGTGGGGAGGGCCATTTGAACATTACATCCAATCAAAGTGTCATTTGCAACCCAGATGTAAAACTCTAATGATTTGGCCATGAGGCGCTGCTATTATAAGCAGCTGGAAATGAATATTAATGGCAGAGATTAAAAGTATTCCATGCTCAGTATTTTTTATTGTCCTGCTACCGCTAGTGTGCTTTTAGAGTTTCCGCCGCAGACTATGTTTCTAGTGTTAGAGAAACCTGCTTTTTGAGGCTATTGTCCTTTCTTCCTTCATGTATTATATTGATAGTTTTTAAAAAAAAGGATTAGTGTGATTTTTTTCCTTTGCTTCTTTTTTTTTTCTTTGTTTTTCTCTCTCTCCCCCCCCCTTCGGTTAACTACTTTTTAATTGCAATTCTAGGTAATTGTGCACCGTGATGTGATTGCTTGGCTATTGTCTGAATATTTCCTTTTAATTTTTTAATTAAAGACTAATGCTTTGATTGGATTTGCCAGTTCACCGGACAGTGATTAAAACTATGTAATGAATATAATCGGTTTCAGTGCAACTGGATGGTCTACTTTTAAATGTGACTTAATCTGACTGCAGTAACTAGTACAGTTCAATAAAGGGAATCATGAGATTAGCATCCGGCTGCCTGGTTCTCTCCTCCCCAGCCCTGGCCGGGGAGGGGGCTGTCATCTCCTGTGAGGTGTGCCCCTTAGCAAGTGCCCCTCAGCAAGTGCCCTGGGGGCCCGAACACATTAGAACCTGCTTCTTTTGAGAATGAAGACAAGTAGCAACCTAGCACACACACAGACTGGATGAGGTGAAAGTCACCGAAGTCAGAGGGGAAAGAATCTGCAAAGATGCAACACTCTGATCTTCTCGTTCCCGGATGGGGAAACAGGCCCGGGGCAGTGGGCAGCATTTCTAAGCCCGTGCAGCAGGTTGGCGACGCCTGCACATCCATGATGTCTCCTTGCTTCTCCTCCTCCGGTATGGCTCCCCCGTGTGCTGTGTTCAAATGGGCAAGCGGTTAACGCTTACCTTGCCGGGGCTCCAGGTAGAACGTGGGTTCCAATTGTGGCTGAGTATGGGGAAGTGACAGGGTTGAGGGGCAGCTCTCCAGCCCCCTTGAGATCCAGCACTGGGGCTCCAGAGTGGAGCTAGGCGGGAGAAGTCAGTCCCCAACTGAGACTTGAGACTACAGCCAGGACTAGAGTGAGGCAAGCACGTGCCCAGGGTGTCAACTTTCAGGAGGCACTGGCTCCCAGGGGCCCACCTGCACCCACAAGCCCAGAGCCGGAGTGTCCCCTCCCAGTGCCTCCCACACTTCTGTCATAATGCTGCTTGGCTGACTCGCCAATCAGAGGCCAGACCTGCACAGGGAAGCCCTTCCTTGCTAACTTTTCACAAGGGGCAAGGAAATTGGTTATTACCCTCTGCAGAGCGGAAATGAAGCAGGCAGACAGATTGCACCTAATTATAATGTAATACTAAGTCACGGGCATGGAATTTGGAGCAATTATACCCATCGTCTAGCAGGCTCCTGGATCAAGGGGCTTCTGGTGACCTGTAGAAGCCCCCTTTCTGCCACCTCGTATAGTGTTCTCATACAGGTGGGGCTTTGCACTTTTTGAAAAGCATTTTCACCTGCGGATCACAGAGCAGCCTTCCCAGTACCCCATGGAACGGGACAGTCACCCTTATAATTCAGGGCTCTCGCCCCCTGGAAGCTGAAGGTGGTGAACTCCAGTTTTCAGCCCCTGAAGACTTGGCTGTTTGGGAGAAGACCTTGGGGTACGCATCAGTGTTCTCCAAAGCGTGCCCAGCTGCAGCCCAGGGCTGGGTTAGACTGCCACATGCCCACGGCCAGGCCCGCCTTTCGGGCAGTGCTGAGACTGGGGATGGGACTGGCATGTCCTGGGGCTTGCCACATCGCCATGTCCCATCTCCGGGCGCTCAGCAGCTCCGGATTTATCCTGAACCCCGTGGAGCCCAGGTGAGCCCTCAGTAAGTACCAATAGAAGATTTGATTTGACGGTTGGTGGTGTAGGGCTAAATTAGTCACTGCCCCCATTAAAAATACAGCGGGGGGTTTAAGAGCTTTTCACGCCGTGTGGGAATCAGCAGCGAAGCCGGCTGATGCCTTGGGTAAGGAGAGAGGCGGCCTAGGGGACTGCGAGGTAATGAGGTTTACGGCGATGACAAGGCAGCCAGGGAACCCCACCGGCTCCCCCTCGCCCGGCCCCATTCTTCTCCAGCTGCCTCTGCCCCCACTGCTGTGGCTGAGAGCCCCTCGTGACTTCACGCAGGGAGCAGGATGGCGGTGGCCACCGAGGCCCTTGCTGGGACTCGCACTCTTCACCATCAGGCACTATCGGAGTGGGGGGAGTGGCGCGAGGTTATAAACCGATGCTTTCGGGGCCCCTACTCCCTTCCAGGCAAAGGATTTGGAGCTGTGCTCAGCCACTGTGTGGATCAGCTCCAAGGGGCCTGGGAGGGTCACTGGGAGGCCTGTATTTTCGAAAGACCAGGAAGCGGCATGGCTGTCATTATGAGGACAAGGAGCCAGACCTCCCACACAGGAGGGGACCTTCCAGCCTGAGGGTGCAATGGAATCGGCCAGTAGCCGTCTGGATTTGGCTATGGGGAGCAGGTGGGGTGACTGGAAGCCGACGGTTCATTGTTGCGTTTGGATGTGCACGTTGTCAGCTTCAAGTTGCTCTGTGGGCAGAGGAATTTTGCCCAGGCTGGGAAGTGGACCAGGAGCCCTGGGCCACAGGCCCCTGTCCTTGGGTACCTGCCCAGAGCTTCCGGAAGCAGGTGGGTAGGAGTTTTGGTCTCAGTATAGATGCTGCCATGGGAAGAATCGTCTTCGGTTCTTCTGAACACAGAAAATGGTTATTTTAAACTAATAGTTCGGTTTTTTGGTGGTACTGGGGATGGAACCCAGGGCATTCCACCTCTGAGCTACACCTCCAGAGGTGCCTTATTTTATTTTGAAACAGGGTCTCACTAAGTTGCTGGGGGCCTTGCTAAGTTGCTAAGGCTGGCCTTGAACCTGGGATCCTCCTGTCTCAGCCTCCCAAGTACTGGATTATAGGTGTGCGCCACCACGCCCAGCTTCACAGTATATTTAATATGAAACTTTCCACCTGCTTTTTGTCCTTCTAAAGTGTGAATTCTTTGGGGTGGGACCTGCACCTACAAGTATGCAGTAAACAGAACCAAAATTCCAATCCCTGACAATGCTACTGCTACATGCCTGCCATTGTACAAGTCAACGGGGACAGAGAAGAACAGGTGGATGTGGCCCCTGCCCTCCTGGAGCTCAGAGACATATGACAGCCACCTAACAAGCAAGCCAGTCAATAAATACATAGCGACGCATGCTCACGGTGTTGTGATGGGGAAATCAGAAGCGACAAATGGGGAGATCCACATATCAGATGCAGGGGAGCATCGAAGAGGCCTTGCTGAGGAAGTAACTTGAGTTGAGACCTGTAGAACAGAAGGAACCAGTCAAAAAACACTGGCAAGGGAGGGGGGATGGGAAGGGAGAGCCCTATTTTTTATTCTTTATTTTGAAACAGGGTCTCGCTAAGTTGCGGAGGGCCTCACTAAGTAGCTGAGGCTGGCCGGGAACCCGGATCCTCCAGTCTCAGCCTCCCAAGTACTGGGATTACAAGCGTGCGCCACCATACCTGGCTAATAAACAATATTTTAAAAATGAAAACTGGCAGACTGCAGCCTGTTTTGTAAAATAAAGTTTTAATGGAACCAGGGCTGGGATAGGATGAGGCAAAGCAAGGCAGGGTTGTGCAGAGGCAGCACTAGATCTGTGTTTATTTAAAAATTTGCAATTTTGTTCATCATGAATTTTTTTGTATTAATTTTGATTTTCAGAAATGTTGTATGAAAGTAGTATTCTGGTTTTCTTTACTACTGTTTATTCACTTAAATTTCGTGCCCAAAGCAAGTGCCTTGTTCATCTCACCCTAGGTCTGTTCATCTCCAGGCAACTACTGTGACCCCTGCAGTTGGGTGCAGTGCTCCGATGATAAGGGCTCTGGTAATACCTGGTGCCTGAGTCGATCACTGTATAAAAATGCACACATCTTTATACCTGTCTGTGTCTGGGTCAGGCTAGATTATGGCACAGAACAAGAAGTCCAGGTTCTCAGGGGGCTAACACACAACGGTGTACTTCTCACTCATATCCTGTGGCCATCCTGGGTCTCCAGGGGCCTTTTCTCCATCACAGTCATTTAGAAGTCAGGCTTGGGGAGTAAGCACCATGTTAACCAAGCCAGGGAAGAGAGAACTGGGGAGGGCCTCCCACTGGCAATTCAGCGCTCTAGCCTGGGACTCAGTCGCTTGCTCTCTCTCTCTCTGTCTCTCATGCACACACACACATAGAGCCTGACTCTATCACAAGAAGGGCAATCTTGGCCGGTGCCTGGAAGAGGTGAGGCTGGACAAACACTGACAAACTGCACTAGACCACCACTGTCTGTCCCTGTCCACCTCGTTTCACCCGTCCCTATGTTTAAGGGCAGAGCCTGACTCAGTAAATCCCAGTATATCCAGTATCCTGCACAGAAGCTGGAGCAGTTACTGGACAAATGAATGCAGGAAATGATTATGAACACAGATAAGGGACAACCCACGAGGCCTAGGGGAAGATACGCACGGATATGAAGCCACCTTGGAGCCTGCTGACGGTGGGGCAGGACCAACCTGGATTCAAACCTCAGCTCGACCACTCACTAGCTGTGTGACCTCAAGCAAGGCACTCAATTTCTCTGAGCAAAATTTAAGGAGTGCTCAAATCGGCAAAATGAGGCGCACAATAAACAGCCTTACCTCATCATGAGGTAAGAGTGAGGATGGCATTCGATAACATGGTCTGGAGCCGAGTGTGGTGGCGCACGTGTGTAATCCCAGGATTTGGGAGGCTGAGACAGGAGGATCTAGGTTCGCGGCCAGCCTCAGCTACTTAGTGAGGCCCTCCGCAACTTAGACCCAGTTTCAACATAAAGAATAAAAAACAGGGCTGGGGGTGTAGCTCGGAGGTAGAATGCCCCTGGGTTCAATCCCTGGTAACACCAAAAAAAAAAAAAAAAAAGAAAAAAATAACATGGTCTGAGCACAGGGCGTACCCAGCATTATTCTAAGAACCGTGTGTCAGCTCATTTAACCCGTGCACCAGCATGACCGTGGGTCTCTTTCACATAGATGAGGAAGCGCAGGCCGAGAGAGGCTAAGCAGCGCCCACCGCGGTTTCTAGGCCATGTGGTCTGGCTCCAGAGCCCTTGGCGGAGCGCCATAGGAGAGGGCAGCTCCTGAAACTCTCATCCCTGGGGCTGCTTCCAGGTGCTGGTCCACCAAGGCTGCTTTCTCCTGCAGAGACCGTCGGGACCTGGCCGGGACCGCGTGGGGTCGGCGACAGCCCCCAGCAACCCGCCTGGGAGGGAGCCGCAGCTCGGCCCGCCCCGCCCCCGAGCCCTGATTGGCTGCCTCGGCGTCGGCCCCGCCCACAGGCGCCCGCCGCGGGCTGCGCGCGAGCTGCGTGGTGTTCAGTTATTTGTGCAGTTATTAATTACTGAAGGGCGCAAGCCGTGCTTCTGTGCATAAAAATATGTTTGAGCAGTTTCTACTTAAACTTTAAAAAGAACGTTAATCAATTTTATTTTAACAAAATGATCTTAAGCAGGAAAAAAAAATTGGTGTTATTTGCCCAAACAGGCAAATTAATTTCTCTCTCTTGAGAAATCTGAGAAGCTTCCAGAAATAGCTATGCATAATTTACACCTGCCCTGGCCTCCTGGTTTGAACGCCAAGCCCAGCCACCGCCCCACCCTGCCCCAGCTACTGAAAACGGGGCCTTGCAAAGGTCCTGCCCCCGCAAGCCCGCTCCCATTTTAAGACCTTTGCAAGAGGATGCTCAGGCAGGACCACGTAGTCGCTGAGATGTCTGCACAACCGGCGTCAAGGTCACGCCGAGGAGAAGGGCAGTGCCTGTGCCCCTCCGGCCCCCCATCTCACCCCAGGGACCCTGCTGGCTACTCCTCTGCTAGGGCTGATCCCCAGCCACGTTTCCAGTCCCGCCTCCCCTCCCGATGGACTTCTAAGCCGGCCATTCCATCGCCGTGGACCTGGGTTTCCCCATCTGAATATAGAGATTATGCATCTCCTGTGGGGATGCAATGAGAGCGGCCTGCAAGAGGGCAGCTCCGAGAGCGCTGCTGTCTTTTTATCTCCGCGGTATCCCTAGAACCCAGAACAGTGCCAGATCACAGTAAGTGCTCAATAAATGCTTGCTGAGTAGATGAGTCGATGAAAAGTGCTGAACGGAGCAGCGGTTTCATCATTATTGCTAATAGTGTTATTGCAGTGGGATTTAAGATTTTTTTCCAAATATAAAATCCAGAACATTGTTTTTCAGACTGCATTTGTCCATTAACTACCCCCATCACCTTCTAGAGTTTTTATTTTTGTTGTTGTTTTTGGCAGTTCTGAGGCGTGAACTCAGCGGCGCTTTACCACTGAGCTGCACCCCAACCCTTTTTATTTTTTATTTTGAGGAAAGGTCTTACTAAGTTGCCCAGGTTGGTCTTGAACTTGCAGTCCTCCTGCCTCAGTCTCCCAAGTAGCTGGGATTATAGGCATGTCATACAAAGCCCAGCCTCCAGGGGATTCTGATGGGACCAGTCTGAGGGCTGAGTGCTTCCTCCTCTCCCTTTGAAAAGACATCTTGCATCTAACAGGTGTTCAATGCCTATTTATTGAATGAATGCTTGAGAGTTTACAGTAGGAGCCACTATCGTGTGTGTGTGTGTGTGTGTGTGTGTGTGTGTGTGTGTATGTGTGTGTGTGTGTGTGTGAGTCACTGGGGATTGAACCCAGGAGCATTCTACCTCCCAGCTACACTCCCAGCCCTATTTTTGTTTTTATTTTTATTTATTTATTTATTTATTTTTTGCGGTACCCGGGGATTGAACCCAGGGGGCGTTTTACCTCCAAGCTACATCCCCGGCCCTATTTTTTATCCTTTATTTTGAAACCGGGTCTCACAAAGTTGCAGAGGGCCTCACTAAGTAGCTGAGGCTGGCCGCGAACCCGGATCCTCCGGTCTCCGCCTCCCAAGTACTGGGATTACAAGCGTGCACCACCACGTCCAGCTGTTTTTATTTTTTGAAATAGGGTCTCACTAGGTTGATGAGAGTCTCACTGCTTGCTGCTTGAACCTGTGATCCTCCAGTCTCAGCCTCCTGAGTGCTGGGATTACAGATGTGTGCCACCATGCCCGGCAGGAGCCACAATCTTAGGGCTGACAGGAGCAGACCTGGTGAATGAGTAAAGTGTGTTTCAGAAAAGGGGGCTGCATGTGGTGACCAGGCAATAAATACCCACTGCAGGGGACAGCTGCAATCCAGCCCTGGTCCCTTGGTGCCCCAAGGGAATGAGGACCTAGATTGTCAGATCTTCCTATTTTGCAAGAAGAAGAAATGCAGAATTTTACATGAAACCTCCCAGTTTTTTAGTGCTGGTAATTTAGAGTTTAGTTCAAAACAAAACGAAAACACAAATCCATGTGTACCCAAGAAAACACTTCTTTTTTTCTTTGTGGTAATGAAGATTGAACCCAGGGGCATTCTACCTCCGAGCTACACCCCCAGTCCTATTTTTTATTCTTTATTTTGAAACAGGGTCTCACTAAGTTGCGGAGGGCCTCACTAAGTAGCTGAGGCTGGCTTCGAACCTGTGATCCTCCTGTCTCAGCCTCCCAAGTACTGGGATTACAAGCGTGCACCACCACACCCGGCTTTTAAGAAAATACTTCTGAAGGCCACATTTGGTCCTGGGGCCACCAGTTTGAAGCTTCTTGAGAGCAGTGGGTAAATGTAGGTGTCTGAGACACTGGGCGCCTAATCAAAGAGCGGTGTGCGATCAGCCCACTGAGCAGTACCAAGGCTGAGGGAGGTGGAGCTCCGCGCAGGGCGTGGGAGGGTAAATTCTTGCAGCTCTTCTCATCAGATGGGCGTGTCATTTACCTTCCTCACCTCACAGCCCTGGAGGCCTCCCAGCTCTGGGATTCTTGGGCCTCTCTATGCCTGTTTCCTCGTGTGGAAAGCAGGGATAAATAATCAAGCTCTCTGGAGTTTTGAGAATTTGATGGGATGACATAGTAGGCCCTTGGCCTGACTCCTAGCTGGCAGGCGTAAGGTGTGCACTTAAACGGGGTGGTCACTCCTCTCCTGCAGGTGGGCTGAGGGCTCCAGCCGCACCAAGAAAGCTCCCCTTGAAGAAGAGGAGCCAAGTATAACAAGCCACCCGGAAACCAGTTTCTGACCCTGAACTTCTGAGGTTAGGCTCAGCTGCTGACTTGGAGCAGACACCCCCAGAAATAGTGAGAGGGGATTCCAGAGCTCGGTGAGATAATCAGTTTATAACGAGGAAAGATTTATTTTGCATTCCGGTTTTAGAGGTTTCAGTCCATGGTCATTTGGCCCTGTGGTTTTGGGACCGTGGCGACACAGAACATCATGGTAGGGAGTGTGTAGTGGAGCAGGGCTGCTCACCTCACAGATGCCAGGAAGCAGAAAGAGAGAGAGAGAGAGAGAGAGAGAGAGAGGAAGGGGCTGGGGTCCCAGTATCCCCTTCAAAGGCATGCCCCTAAAGACCTAACTTCCTTCCAATAGGCCATACCTCCTAAAGGTTTTGCCACTTCCCAAGAGTGCTGTTAGAAACGGATTTTAGGGGAACCACAAATAAAACTCATGCCATAGAAAGTAACTCAGCAAAGCAATTTACTTCTGTGCAGAAGGGTGCAAGCCCACTGGACGGGCAGTCCGCTCAGCCTTTTATTCCCTAATGCGAAGGCCACTACACCATTCACCATTGGCTAGAGTATGGCTTTACAATCTAATCCGGTTGGATTTCACTGGGCAGATTTTACAAAAGGAGAAACATAAAACCAGTACATCCGGGAGTAGAACATAGAGAAGAGTACAAAAGTCACAAAATGGAAAGCTAGGGTACAGTTACAAAATGGAAGCCTGCCAGTTTCTATGTGATCTTGTAACTTTGATAGAAAAGATGGCTTTCCTTTCTTGCAGTGCCACAGGCTGGTGACCAAGCCCTCAACACCTGGCCTTTTGGAGGACGTTTTAGATCCTTCCCTACTCTGGGCCTCAGTTTCCCCATCTGTGAGAATGTTGAATTGAACTCTCCAACCTGATCTTGGCTTTTCAGCTCCCTGTTCATATGGGGCTTCCTTGGGAGGCTTGGGGACCTGGGATGGGGCTCTTGGATGGCGTCTGAATCTGTAAATGGGGGTAAAGATGAGTGCACCCCAGGCCAGGGAGAGGATATGAGGACTTGCTGTAGTTGGCAGCACTTTGTGGCATGCCGAGCACCCAGAGGACAGTTTTATTAGCTGCTGGTTTTTAAAGCCTCATAGAAAGCAGGGAAGAAAATCAGCTCTGAGAATATGATGAGTAAACTGTCTCCATCCTCTATGGTTTTAAAAAGTTGAGAGCTCTGTTTGGCCCCCTTGAAGGGGAACTGCCTGCCCCAGTAGCCTGAGAACTCCTGGCTGGGGTCCTGGCTCTACCCTGTCCCCTGGCCACCCTGTCTGGTATATGCCCTGCCTCATGGCATTTCTGAATGTAATCACATTCCCTCTCTCCTGGGCCCAAACAGACCTTCTACCTCCTTCTGGCTCAGCTCAAGCCCCACCACCTTCAGAGAGCCCTCCCAACCTCCCAGCAAGCAGCTGCATGGGTGCAACCTTCCTCAACCCTTACAGCACCCAGCATAGTTTAAGGCACACTAGAGCTGCCTGATGAATTGAGAGTCCTGCCTCTCTCAGTTATTTCTCATTTTTCAGTAAGGGAAGTTGGGTTTCAGCTCTGCCATGAAAATGAAGATAATTTTTTTGCAGCCTTATTCCTTCAAGAAGGAATGAAAGCATACATTTATATGTAAATATATGTATATATATAATTTATTTCATAAAAATATGTTATTCAGCACATTTTCCTGTGACTTTTTCTAAGCTATTCCTTTCTCTTCGTGTTGGCATAAACATATCTCCTTCTTTTGGAGTGGGGCGTTTTTCCATCATGAACTCAATGTCCTTAATAGTTATAAGTTGTATATAAGGCTATTGAGGAGGTCGTATATAAAGCTATTTGAAATTATCTATTTTATATTGGGTAAACTGTGGTAGTCTGTGTTTTTCAAGGAATTGGTTCATATCTAATTTGTCAAATTTATGTGTGTAGAGTTGTTCATAGTAAACCCTCATTATTATTTTCATGTCTGTAGGGTCTGTAGTGATACCCCCGTCTTCTCTCTCTGTCAGTCTCATAGAGGTTCATGCTGGTGTCATCCTTTTACCAATTCAAGTAAAGTGCAGAAATGTTACCGCACTTTATGTCTCTTTATCCTCCCTGTTTATAATATAATTTCAAATTGTCTCAAATATTTTACCCAGTTTAGAACTACATAGGACAATGTTTCAATTTTTGTTTCAAGAATTGAGAATAATTTAGAAAACTCTAGATGAGAAAGAAAATCTGTTTTATTTACTTATATTTTTTTGCTTACTGTGCTCTTTCTCATGTTCCTAGAATTCATTTTTAAAAAATCATTTCTTGCCAGGCATGGTGGCGCACGCTTATAATCCCAGTATTTGGGAGGCTGAGACTGGAGGATCTGGGTTCCTGGGCAGCCTCAGCTACTTAGTGAGGCCCTCTACAACTTAGTGAGACCCGGTTTCAAAATAAAGAATAAAAAAATAGGGCTGGGGGTGTAGCTGGGAGGTAGAATGTCCCTGAGTTCAATCCCCAGTACCAAAAAAACAAAAATCATTTCTTGCCAGGTGTGGTGGCACATGCATGTTATCTCAGTACTTGGGAGGCTGAGACAGGAGGATCCAGGTTCAAGGACAACCTCAGGAAGTAGTGAGACTCTCATCAACCTAGCAAGACCCTATTTCAAATAAAAAATAAAATAGGGCTGGGGGTGTAGCTTGGAGGTAGAATGCCCCTGGGTTCAATCCCCTGTGCTACTAAAATAAATAAATAAATAAATAAATAAATAAATAATAATTTTTTTATGTTTAGAGAACTTTTCTCCATTGTTTAGGTAGGTTGGCTATCTACCAATTTTCTTAGTTTTCCTTCATCTGCGCATATCTTGATTTCCCATTTATTTCTGAAGAATATTTTCACTGGATATATGATTCTGGGTTGACCGGTATATTCTTTCAGCACTTAAAAAATGCTGTGCCATTTCCTTTTGGACTGTGGTTTCTGATGAAAAATCCACTTTGATTTGAAGTGTTTTCTCCCTCAAGGTAAGATGGTTTTTCTCTCTTGCTGCTTTTAAGATTTTTTTGCCCTGTCTTTAATTGTTAGAAATTTGACTACAGTGCGTCTTGGGTGTGGCTTTCTTTGGGTTGGTCCTGTTTGAGGTTTTCTCAGCTTTTTGGATCTGCAGGTTGATGCCATATTTGGAATTTCTTTCAGTCAATATTCCTTCAAGTACTTCACTGGGGATTTGCTGGGCTTAGATTTGTGATTCTCCTGCCTTGGCCTCCCAAGTTGTATGTTGCCACCACACCTGGCTTCAAGTCCTTTTTTCTTTGCCCAACTTTTTCTCCTCTTTTCCAGGATTCTGATGACACTGATGTTAGATCTTTTATTATAATCCCACAGATACCTAAGGTTCTGTTTATTTTCCAGTTATTTGTTGTTTTTTATTCATATTGGATAATTTCTATTGTTTTATCTCCCTGTTTACTGAATTCTTTGTGTCCCCTTCATTCTGCTATTGAGATCATCGATCGAGTTTTTAAAATTTCAATTATTGTATTGTTTCCAGTTCTAAACTTTCCACTTGGTTCTTCTTGATGCTTTCTATTTCATTGTTTCCAGCAGGTTTGTCATCAATCATTAGCACATTTTTATGATTGCTGCTTTAAAATCTTTTTTTGTGTGTGTGGTACTGGGGATGGAAGCCAGGGCCATTCTACCTCTGAGCTACACCCTCAGCCCTATTTTATTCTTTATTTTGAAACAGGGCCTCACTAAGTAGCTGAGGCTGGCCACGAACCTGCGATCCTCCTGTCTCAGCCTCCCAAGTACTGGGATTACAAGTGTGTGCCACCACACCTGGCTTTAAAATCTTAAGTACTTCCAACATCTCTGTTGTCTCAATTTTGTCGATTGCCTGTTTTTATTCTATTTGAGATCTTCCTTTGTTTATTTTGTTATGACAACTGACTCTTTATTGCAGCTTTTACCTTTTGTATGTTATGTAATGAAACTCTGGATCATAGGGGTGGGGCTCACTGCCAGTTAGTGCCAGGTGGGAGTAGAATCCCATGTCCCCATGCGGTCTCCATTGACACCCGAGATGGGGTGCTCTTATTAAGGCTGGGCAGGGGTAGGAGCCCCAGCTCCCCATGAGGTCTCCATTGACACCTTTGACTAGGAGGGGTAGGAGTCCTGGTTACTGTTTCCCAGGAAGCCTCCATTGATACCGTGGAGGGGCAGATGGCCTTGTTGTCCTGCCTGTCTATGAGTCCTCCTCTGACACCAGCCCATTGAGGAAGGGTGGGGTACCTGGCTACCAGGAGACAAGAGTGAAACTTCAGGGTCTCTGTCACTGTGGGGTGGGGAAAGGGCCTTGTTGCTGAACAGTAAGGATGAAAACCCTGATTCCTTCTTGGCCTTGTCTGGAACCCACCGTGGTGGGGAGCATCGTTATAGACAGAGGGTGGAAGCCCAGGCCTTCCATACTGCATGGGTGGACCACATTTTTTTCTGTGGTGTTTGTCTAGAGTGGTTTTTCTCTAAAGGTTTTCTGCTTTGCTAGGCTGTCCCTTTATTGGTTCTTTGGGTAGAGAGAGCAGGCTTTTGTTGGGGCTTTTTGGTCTGCACCCATTAATATTTCCGGGTTGCTGGCTTCTTCAGCTCCAAGTCTGCGGTGCCTGAAGCAAATAGAAAACCCCAAGAACTCACCTTCATGTTGTTTCTTAGGTCCTGAGGTTCCTAACCAGTCTGTCCTCTTCACCTTTCAGAATCTTCCTTTTCCTTCCGCTCCCATGCCTCCTCTCCCTCTCCAACTTCTCTTTTTATATATAATGTCCAGGGTACTACATTGTACTTAGAAGGAGAAACAGGAAAAACATGTCTAATCCATCTATGTTGCTGGAACGGAAGTCCCTTTTTTTTTTTTTTTTTTT
>PVJS01001320.1:14160-100538 GCA_004027185.1 Glis glis | reverse complement strand
AAAAAAAAAAAAAAAAAAAAAAAAAGATGAGCAAACCTAGACAAAGAGGGATTAAGAATTCCCCATGGTCACCATGCAACCCGAGAAAAGAGCTGAAACACAGACCCAACTTTACACCACTACTCTGACCCCCTATAGTTTATGGAGTACAATGTTCAGGTGGAGAACTGGATTTCCCCTAATTACTTGATACATACAGAAGAGGATCTTGAGGCTTAAAAATTCCAGAGAACACAATACACCATTACTTCTGCTCAGTTGTTGGACCAAGCAGTATCTCTTGAGACTTCACATCTTTTCTTGGAGGCACCAAAAAATGGAGGCAGCTTCAGAGATGTAGCAGGCCTGCACAGAGCTATCATTTCAGGAAGTTAGAACAAGCCAGGAAGAAAACAACTGGTAGTCTTGTTACCTGTTTCTGAGCAACTCTCCTTGGGATAACTAAGGGAATCTTTACACAGGGTTGGGGAAGGGGAGGGTGTCGCACAAGAGTAAATGGGTAGAAAAGAAATACTGCTTGACTATATTTCACCCCTAGGCAGATGTGGCCCGAGGAAACCATTTTAGGTGCTAGGAAATTAAGACTACTAGGAATATAGTTGGGAAGGAACCTGCCACTTGTGTGCCTGCTGGGTGCTGAGCTCCAGGCCTGCACACCGTTGCCCCGGAGGCAAGTGAATCTACATGCATTTTATTCCTGAGAAATAAAACTTTTTGTCACATTAATAACAAAATTCTTCTCTTACACAATGAGAGATGGAAAAAGGGAAAAGGAACATGGCATTTATCTCAAATGCAACATTTTACTCCCTGCCTGTGTTAATGGTTGTACATGAATAGCAGGGAGAAAGAAAAAGACCTAAAACAGCTCATCACATTTAGCATTTAACATCTGGGATCGATTCAGTCAAATTAAGACTCACAAGAGTACACCGGGACATCATGGGGATTCTGTTGTTGTTGTTGTTCTTCAAGATAGTCATAATAGAATTACATTTCTATATGCTACATAATTGACACTGAATTAAAAGTGGCTTCAAAGATAGCAGACCGGGGTTCAAGTCCCGCTTCCTCTTGTAAGCTGTAAAACTGCACAAGATACTTAGTCTCTCCAAGTCTCATTTTATTTGTCTATCAGTGCAGATGATATTTGCCTGTCTTAGAGCATGAATACTAAGTGTGCATAAGGCATTGCTCATGAGGTGCTTTGAATAGTGCTGGGCACACCAAGCCTATCCTTTCTCAGCCTTTACACATGCACTTCTTTAGTCTATGTGACTGTTCCTAATGTGGCTATTTCAGCAATTCAAATATGAAGTATTTAGAAAAGGTCCTACAAAAAAAATCTCTGGATTATTCAGATTTCCATATCAATAAAGTATCTGAGGATTGAGAGACAAATTCTGAAGTTTATCTTGACACATATGAGAACTTTCTTGGGATTAAAAGGTTTGGTCTGACTGGATACATTCCAAGGACACTTTCTTAAATATAGCAAATATAACATGTATTGATTATTGATTACTTACTTCATGCCATGCTCTGCCAATTTGCTTTCAGTATTTAAATTAATTCCCACAAAAGGATGGATATATGGTTTATAGAGGGGAGGTAGCTTGCTCAGGTATTCAGCTGGTGATTTATCTGGGATTCAAATGCAGGTCTGTCTAATCCCAAAGCAATGCTTGAACCCCTAATCTACATTGTCTTAACTACCCAGAAAGCTTATGCAGACATATTTACATATTTCCACACAGAACCTACCACAGAAGACAATCGGGATTTTTGTTTCCTCAAATTTGCACTCCATTTTCCTTTGTTCTCTGAACAGGTGCTTCTCACCTGCCTTGACCTATGAGAGGGATGTAAATATTCTTGACTGAGATGTCTACTAATCCCAGGTCTTCCCCTGAGAGCACTGTTCCATAGTCAAGTTCTTATCCACAGTCTTTCACCAGCAAAGGGAAATTGCTCATTCTTTACTTTCATCTCATGGAAATCTTATGTTCTGGTTTAATGGTATATTAATGTTTGTTCTTGGCACCAACTTTTTTCATTTTTCTTGGAGATATTGTCTGGGTATATGGACTACGAGTAATTATAGTAGCAGAAATAGTAATTAGTAACTAGCACTTATTAAATGTTTACTATATCCTAGGTACTATTCTAATAGATAAACATACTTCACCTCATTTACTACTCACTCAACCTTATAAAGGAAGTGGTTATTATACAACAGATAAGAAGCTGAGCCTTAGTGTCTGAGCTAATGAGACTAAGGCTGGTAATTTGAGACCCACTCATAGGTGGGTCTCGAACTGGATTCTGTCTGACATTGACATCCATATGTTTAAGCACTACAGATTCTGCCTCAGTTGTAAAATGTGACCTAAGATGCAATTTAATTTTTCATTATTCTTGCATAATTGAGTGAATACACTACAGTCCTGCAGCTTCTGTGAAATATCCAGCGATGCCTCAGAAGAAAAGCAGACAGTATCCAGGAGGGAACACTTAAAACTGAAGCATTCCAAGCAGGAAAATTGAATCAAATCCCATTTAGTAAAATCTTTGGGGACCAGCAAATGTCTGACCATAGAAGCTACTGAAATATCTTCTTCTCAGGGGACTATACTCTGAAATCCTTTTGAGGAGTTTCCTGTGTGTTGAGAGTGTAGACAGGGAAATAGTCTGAATACCTGGGAAAACTGAGACTCATTACATGAGAAATTCTGTCATAAACCACTAGCCTTAAAATTCAGTAACCAATGTATCCAGATAAGCATCAGATTTTTTTGAAAATATGTTTCTTATATTTCCATGGCAAATATTTTTATGGTAATCTTTTTTTTTAATTTTTTTTTTTTGCGGTGCTGGGGATTGAACCCAGGGGCGTTCTACCTCTGCGCTACACCCCCGGCCCTATTTTTTTATGCTTTATTTTTGAAACCGGGTCTCACGAAGTTGCGGAGGGTCTCACTAGGTAGAGAGAGAGAGAGAGAGAGAGAGAGAGAGAGATGGTGCGCACATGCGCGCTGAGGTTGGCTGCGAACCTGGATCCTCCGGTCTCTGCCTCCCAAAGTACTGGGATTACAAGCGTGCGCCACCACACCCGGCTTATGGTAATCTTTTTATGGGAAAGAACTCCTAGAATGTGGGCCTTGGTTTAGGGACTTATACTTTTAAACCCAGAGTCATCAGATCTTCAGGCAAGGCTAAATCCTGTGCCAGACTGGGGCACCTTAGCAACAGACACAAACTTTTCTTACACGGTGTCAATAAATCTGCAGCGGTCCATTCATCTTCTCTTGCATGGTGTTCTTTAAGATGCACTTGGCATCTTTCCACAAAACAGGTGTCTGATATTAGGGTGAATTACTTAGCCTATAGAAATGCAAAGAAGTTAATTGGCCCATTAGGGATCAAATCCATGACTTTTTTTCCCTAATAAAAAATCTTAAACATCGCAAACTAACACTTTCTAAATCCCCATGTAAGGGAGAACACCTTTATTCTTCAAGTTGTCATTACTGTTGTCACTGGGTCTCTCCCCATCCCCTCATAAAATGCCTCCCTCCTCCCCAGTCTCACCCCTCAATCTGATATGATTCCAAATTGATGCCCTCAGGATTTAAGCCTAACCTCACTCCACCTCCACCTTATCTAACAAGCAAGCAGAAGTGTTCTCTGACCCTAAAAATAGAGCCTTCCTCTCAACCCACTCAGATACCACTTCTTTCTCCTTTGCTCCACTCAGAAAATTCAAGAATAATGCTCATTTTATTTTCATTATAAAACCAATATAAACATAGGGAAATTAACAAAAACAGTTGAGGCAAAGGATGAAATCTAAAACCACTTATAATATAACCACTTGCATATAGCAAAAAATAGGATCATTCTGATTAATACTGTATTTTATTTAAAAACATGTCATTAATGTTTTCCATGTCATTAAATAGTTTTCTATTCTGGAGACTAAGGAGAACCCATTTTCCTCCTCCCAGTCCTCTCATGCCCTAGTCTTTTGGGCAGGGATACAATTCTTTCATCTATGACTTCTACTTTTCTTTTTTTTTTTTTTGTGGTACCGGGGATTGAACCCAGAGGCGTTCTACCTCCGCGCTACACCCCCGGCCCTATTTTTTATATTTTATTTTGAAACCGGGTCTCACGAAGTTGCAGAGGGCCTCACTAAGTAGAGAGAGAGAGACAGACAGACAGGGAGAGAGACAGACAGGGAGAGAGAGAGTGAGAGAGCTGAGGCTGGCCGCGAACCCGGATCCTCCGGTCTCTGCCTCCCAAAGTACTGGGATTACAAGCATGCGCCACCACACCCGGCTTTGACTTCTACTTTTCAAGCTCTTAGCTGTCTCTCATTGCTTCCTTTCTCTCCCTTTACCAATCTGTGATATGGGATACCATGTGATGACCATACTTTCTTCCAGAAATTCTTCACTTGCTTGCCTTACATAACTCACACCCACACATGTGCACACACATATGTGCACACATACAAATTCCAACCTACTGGAAACCTCCTATGGACTACATACTAAATAAGCTGCTTTCCTTGCATGTCATCTTGACCTTTACACCATACAAAAGGTAGATGATATTCCCATTTAACAAGGGCAGAAACTGAGACTCAGATTAAATGATCTGTCCAAAGTCACAGCAGAATCAACTGAGGTCCTGGGCTCCACTGCAGAGCTAACCTATTAATCCAAATATGTAGAGATAAGACCCAGAAGTCTGATTTCAGGCACCCTCTCAAACTTACTCCAATGCACACTAAGGTTAGACAAACACTGGTTCAAAAGAGTCCTTCCTTTTCAATTAAAATTCAAGCCTACCTCTCAACCAGGATTTCTTTCCTGAATTCCAGTACTGAGTGTTGATTCTTTTTACTAGGCCTATAACCATGTCCTGTCTTCTAACTCGGCACATCTGTTGGCTATTCCAAAGAGCACTACTGGTCTTCCCATTCCCTAGGCTCAGGCCCCATATGGAGTCTGCCCCTCTCCTTCACCCCTCCTCTAAACTAGGTAAGTTACTGACTACCATTGGTCTCATCTCTAAAACACTGTTCACACCCACATCCTCCTCATTCTACAGGCATTGCTTCAACCAGCCCACAATATCTGGCACTTACATGCCCAGTAGTGCGTGCTCTGGAGCCCGCTGGGGCTAAGACTGTGACTATCAGCAACCAAATCATAATAAGTACTTACAGTGTTCTAATTACATTCCCAGCACTGTGCTAAGGACTGTAGGCTAGCACATTGAATTCTCATACCAACCCTGGAAATTAGGCTCTGTTGTTATCCCCACTGTGTAGATGAGGGTTTGTAGAGTTAGCTACAGAAAGTCAGGTATTCAAGGTCACTCAAGTGCTAAATGGCAGAGTAGGGGTAGAGACCAGGTTTGTACTGTATATATCTCTCCACCCTCACTTTTAACCAATGAGTTGCACAGTCCTCATCCAGAGCTATCAGTTTGGAGTAATTAGGAGGTAGGTGCAGAGAAATGGAGCGTTACAGTGAAGGGTAGGAAATGCTGACACAGGGGGGTGCAGGGTGATGTGGACATCCCAGGAGGGAATGATCCAGACTTGCTGGGTGTGAGAGAGAGTCAGAGAGGATTCCTGCAAGAAGTGGTGGCATCAACTAAGAGGAAAGAGGAACAGGAATCTGCCAAGTAGTGAGGAGACAGAAATTCAAGACAGGTGCAACAATATGTATGAAGGTTTGATAAAAAATTCATCAAGTTGACTTGCCCATTTTTTGATTGGGTTATTTGGTTTTTTAGTGGTGATTTTTTTAAGTTCTCTGTATATTCTAGATATTAGTCCTCTATCAGATGGGTAGCTGGCAAAAATGTTCTCCCATTCTGTTGGCTCTCTGTTGAGGATCTTGATAGTTTCCTTTGCTGCACAAAAGCTCTTCAGTTTAATGCAATCCCATGTATTGATCCTCATTTTAATTTCCTATGCCTTTGGGGTCTTGTTAAGGAAGTCTTTACCTGTGCCTATGTGTTGAAGTGTTGTACCTATGCCCTCTTCAAGTAGCTGCAAGGTCTCTGGTCTGATTTCTAGGTCTTTGAGATTAGTCAGGCACAAAGAGTGAAAAGTCAGATGTTTGCCTTAATATGTGGAAGCTAAAGAGAAGGAGATTTGGAAGGGACTCCAGACAAAGAAGATGAAAACTTTAGATGAACAAAGAAGATGACCTAACTGAGGGAGTTGGGAGGGGGTGGAGGGAAACACACTAAAGCGCATGAGGTATATATTCAAAGTTATAAAACTCAAATCACTGTGCAAAGCACTAAAGGGAGGGAATGGGGAGGGAATGGGGTGGGATTTGAGGGAGGGCTAAATGGGCAATGTGTGCATGTATGATTCTTCTAACCTGACACCTATCAAATGTATAATTGCAATTCACCAGTAAATAAAAAAAAATTCATCAAGTTGAAGGAACTGAAATGTGTTAAGGAGAGTGTGGGGGTGGGGAGGCAAGAGATGAGGGGAAGGAAAGGTTAGAGAAGTGTCTGGATCACTTAGTAGGACCCTCCACAAACAGAAGTGTCTCTAGAGCCTCTAGGAGCTTCCAGGGATACATGTACTCCCAACTCAAATTCCCAAAGGATGGTACTGTGAATTGAGCTCTCTTGGTCAGGAATGTCCCAGTATCCTTGCTTATTGAACAGAGCCCATGTCCGTCAGTATGCACTGATTCAGGCGCATACTAGGTACCAGCCATGGGCCAGGAACTGTGCTGAGTGGTAACACACCTGGACTTTGCCTTCCACCCCCAGTCCTCATGTACCCTGTGTTCTAACCAAATGAGTTACACACTGAGTTCCTACTGTCCTTCCTCGCTCCCTCACTCTCTCTTTCTTTCTTTTTGTTTTGTTTTGTTTTTGTGGTACTGGAGATTAAACCCAGGGAACATTCTACCTCCAAGCTACATCCTCAACCCTATTTTAAATTTTTTTTTATTTTGAAATAGGGTCTTCCTAAATTACTGAGGCTGGCCTCAAACCTGGGATCCTCCTGTCTCAGCCTTAACTACTGGGATTACAGACCCGTGCCACCATGCCCATGCCGAGCTCTACTGCTTTTTCTTTGCATTGAATGTTCCTTTCCTTGCATTTTGGCAGGTGGACCTCACAGCTCAGCGTGGATGATACTTATATCTACTCTGAATCCTTCTAGATTGTGTTAGTCTACCTTCCTTGGAATCTTCCAACAGTTAACCTATGTCTTTGTTACAGCATGAATCAATTTTGTCTCATAGGAATTATCTTGCTTTTTTTTATTGCTGCATTATGATTATACAAATTAGTGGGATTTATTGTTACATATTTGTACATTCACATACCATAATTTGATCAATTTCATTGCTTTATTTTGTATTTTGTTGTTGTGTTATTGTATGGGGGACTGAACCCAGAGCCATTCTACCTTCAAGCTATAATTCTAGCCCTTTTCATTTTTTAATTTTGAAACAAGGTCTTACTAAATTTCTGAGGCTTATCCTTGAACCTGCAATCCTCCTGTCTCAGCCTCCCAAATACTGGGATTACAGGCATGCTGCACCATACCCAGCTTTGTTGCTGTGATTTTAAACAAATGTTTTCTCTTGCTTACATGCCTGTAGTCTCCCTGTGGGCTGCGGCCTGGAGTAATTATCTGTACCATCACAGCCCTGCACAGCTATTATCATAAAAGCTAATATATAGTGAGGTCTTCTCATAGGTTACACTGTGTAAAATTGGCTTTTACAGGTCAAAAATGATGAATATTGGTATTTCACGTGGCTTCATCTAAATATAGGCCTACTACTGATCTAAGCAACATACATGGGATATCTCAACCCTCACAATTGCCCTATGACGTAGGTACTCTAATTACCAAGGATTTGTTCAAGGTCCCATTGATAATAAGTGGAGGGGTTTGAGCTAAATGGAATGAAACACATCAAACTAATAACATAAATTGCCTTTTAGTGGCGGGATGAAGGGGAATTCATGTCATTTTTATCCATTTTCTATATTCTTCTCTTTCCCACAATAAATGTATAGTGCCTGACTGTGAACAAGAATGCTATTAAACAACTAAATAGCACTATAATAATATTAAGCACTATAATAATATTAAGCATTCACCTTGTGCCAAATGCTGTTCTAACTCCCTTATCTTAATGTTTACAGCAATCTTATGAGATATAGCTCTGACCCGTGAGGAAACTGAGGCTGAAGGAGGGTGGTTACATTGCCTGAGGTCACACAGCAAGAGCCGGGATATGGCAAGCAGTCTGCATACAGAGCCTCTTCTCTCAGTCTTTATGCATATTCACAAAAGCTCATACTGTATATAAAGGATATATTTAAAATGGCAAGAAACACAAACATATGTTAATCTAAATCAGGGTTAAGAATGCATGCAAAAATGCGAATGAATTTGGTACCTTAATTCCCTCTTGCTCTGGCTGGCATAAAATCACAGGCTGGGTTTTTTTTTTTTTTTTCGGTAATGTTGCAATTTCTAAGGCAGAATTACTTGTTTACTAGCTTCTTCAAAGACTAATGATTAGAAAAGCACAAAAGCATACAGCCATACTGATACATGCATGACGGTTCAGAATCTTGAATGCAAAAGTTATTTCTGACTCTGCCACAGGAATTTGTTTGCTAGACCTAATTAGGTTCAAGGTACTGCTGAGGAACTAGTCATAGCTCATTGAATAACCAGCCTGGGATTAACCAATCAGGCAGAATAGGAAGGGAGCTTTAATAGTTACCTAGAGAAAAATCTGTTTGGGGAAAAGCAATTCCCAAGTAGCATTTCAGGAGCGGCCTTCCACGCATGCTCTATCCCTCTGCCTATTCCCATCTGTGATGTGGAGTACAGAAACGGAAATAGCATGGCTGGAACTTTAGTGCCGATGGTTAGCCAAGTCTTAATAATACGTCCTTTAACATGATTTCTTGTGACAGTCTCTTTAGACAGGCTGTTTTGCTTTTCATAGCTTCCAGATGTTAAAGCCATGATGCAAAAAATTGAAACAACTGTAATGGGCTTGATTGTGCAAAATCAGATTGATTCAAATTAGGTTATGAGTCCACTAAACATTAACAGTCAATGAGTTTACAAGAGATTAAAACTGAAAACAGCACTAACTATGGTATTTCATGACAGAATGAGGAGTTCAACAACTAAAATGAAAATATTTAATTTCACTTTTATCTCACAACCATTTTCAAATCACCCCCAGAACATGTTCAGCTGTGAATCTTGGCATTCACTACCATGTCTTTTAAAAGTGGGATTCCAAGATAATAGGCGATACCGCCTGGTGGTGTCTCCAATGGGTGTTATCCAGTAACATGCCTGGCTCTGAGTGGTCACCTCCATTATCCACATGACTTACTTCAAGTGACTCAACACGTGCAAAAGGGACGGAGTATGATGGGAACACAGGAGTACTCTGTATGCAATGTTTTCTTTCCCCCTTATTCTAGATCACAGAAGTAAAGAGTCCTTCCTTTCCTGCTTGGTGTAGGAACAGTGGGATGCAATGAGTATATCTGAAGCTAAACGGACTCATACACAGCTGGAGTTGTCTTCTGTAAGTTGTGGAACACAGATTGTTTAGGCTGTGTCCAGAAGTCCCGATGAATAATTCACCATTCAAAGCTCAATAATGTCAAGATTCTTTTAAGAAAACAAGTTTTGACTATGAACTTTTTATGTGTTCAGTGACACTGAATTAACAAGGGGGAAAATGGCTTGACATTTCTGTTCATATAACAAAATTAATTGAGCATAGATTTTGGAGCCAAAGGACCTGGATTTGAATCCTAGTTTCAATACCTACTACCTATGTGACCTTGGATAAATCCTTTAATCTCATTGAGTGTCATTTCAGATGAAGTACTGTTATGAGAATTCAAATATGTAACATACTGGTACATTCTCTAGAAAACAGTAAGCACTCCTTAAATAATATGCTACTATTACAAAGGATGTACAAGCGTACTTATTATTATTAAAACTAACATTCGATAAAAAGTGATATCATAGATTTAAAGATTTTTAGCAAAAAGCATGGGCAACATTACTTCAATAGAGAACAAGTGAGGTTACTTGCTCTATGGATTTGATCAATTCCCCTAAGCTTTCTACTTCTCCTAGAACGCTTTCCTCCAGGAAAACAATAATACCTAGTGCTGAGGCTCTCTTCTTAGAGATTTATGAGTATTAAATACATTTTAATATACCTATAAAGAGATTTAAGCTCTTTTTGGAAATAAAGCGGAAGGAGCCATTGATCAGCATTTGACATGGGAATCATTTCACTACTGGGCTGCATTTTCCCAAATACATTTCTCCCCATAAACTGATGGGAAATTTCATTTTCTGAATATTGCCCAAATGAATTGTGGAAGTCCAGCAGAAGTACTTGATTGTACTTTCATTAGACTTCTTTTCCTTTAGGCCATACAGGTGCAATGAAAGAAGAAAGAAAATTAATTAAATTTATGGGCATGTTTATACCCTCCAGGTGTCATAAACTGTACTGGCTCAGACATTTTTCAAGTAATTAAGCAGACATCTCTGTGTTTCCTAATGAGTTGCTGCCCTTCCCTTTTTAATCTGGTGAGAGATCTCATCACCTGCTTGCTGTCAGCTGATGGGCTTATTCCCTGGATGAGCTCAACCTTCTTCTCATGCTGCAATGAGCTAATGGGACTCCATGGATACAAATACCCGCTCCTCTTCTCTTTGAAAATCTTTCCAAGGGTCAAGTAATAATTACACTGGGCATGGTGACTTAAGAATATTAAAATAAACTTGGTTGCCTCTTATATGTATCATTGGAGATGCTGTCTTGTTATTTGAGAAGTTTTAGGATCAAGATATGCTTAAATATTATATAGTGTGTTATGAGTGTGTGTGTGTGTGTGTGTGTAAGAGAGAAAGAGAGAGAGAGAAATTCAGTTCAGTCTAAGGCTTTGCTTCACAAATGAGACAAATTTGGACTGTATTTTAAAGGATGTGTCAGTGGAATTTTGCCAGACAATGTGGGGTTGGGGGAAGATCCCAACAGAGAAGGAGATTACATATAACTGGTTTATATGATGCTTCTACAATTCAATCAGCACTTTCCCAGACACCAAAGAGTCCTAAGGAGCACTAGGTTTAGTTGAAAAAGATAACTACCATATGTGAAATAATTAGGGCCCTAAAGTATAGTAATGTGTATAGTTGGTTACATTACATAGGAGCTGAAGGCAGGTGGATGATCAGAGAAAATGCAGAGAGTGCAGTATGGAGAAGGGAGGCATCTCAGAGGAATGGAGGACTAGTCAAGCCATGCCAATGGATAAAGAAAGAAAAGGGAGACGGGATTTCATTTAAGGGAACTTTAATGAACTCAGCCATCCTTGGAGTATGGGGGCACTGCTCTCTTTGGAGCAGAAACTGTGGCATGGGAAGCAACTGTAAACAAGATTAAAGAGGTGCAGGGAGGCCAAATTAGAATGGAAAGCTTAAAAGCCAGGAAGAGAGGTTAGAATTTGAACCTTTGTGTAGATTCCTTGGCAGTGACATAAAATCAATTCTTCTAAAAAAAATCACTTGAAGAAATCTTAAAGATCAACTAATCTAAACCTATCCTCCCTGTAAAATCTCTCACAGATGAAGAAATATCTTGAAAATAGTTTTTTTTTTTTTTTTCAGATTCATCTGGCAGTGATTTTAGGACTTGAGTTCCAGGCACTTAGGGCCAATGCCTCTCTTGCCTTCAGATCTCTGTGGAATGGTGTCTTTATCCATGGAGGACCTGGGGCCTGCCTTGCAGCTTTTACTTGTGTACCCTTTTTTGTGTGTGTAGTACTGGGGATTGAACCCAGAGGCATTCTACCTCTGAGCTATATCCCCAGCCCTATTTTTCTTTTATTTTTTTATTTTGAAACAAGGTCTCACTAGGTTGCTAAGAGTCTGTCTTTGTTGCTGAGGCTGTCCTCAAGCCTGTGGTCCTCCTGTCTCAGTCTCCCAACTATTTGTATCCCAGGAGTGAGCCACCATGTCCAGCTGTGTATCCTCTCTTAAAGCTCTCTGTTTTCTATGTCCCCAGGACCACTGCCTTAATTCATCATTTCTAAGTGGACTAAAACAGAAAGTATTGAACTTTTCTCCTTGCCTTCACTTTTGCCCCATTCCAGGTCAATTTCCAAAGCACCTTGGGTGAAAAAAATATTATTGAGTACCAACACCATATTCCTAAAATGTGGTATTTTATTATTGTTTTTAGGCTAAAACCTCAAATTTCTCTGCTCGATCCCACAAAGAAATGATTCTCCAACATCCTTGGAACAGTTTCTCCTTCCACTCCATGAATGTCCTCACAGCTCACATTTACATATAATTTACATATCCCTGCATCCTTTGCTTAAAGTAGTTCTTTTCAGTGGTGCTCTTCTCCTCCAATACTCAACTCTAGAATCTAGTATCTCCTTTAGGAGATATTTAACTCGCATCTCTTTAGTTGCAGTTGGCTAAAATCTGGAAGCACCCAACTTAAAACCTGAATCAATATAAGCAAAAAAAGAAGGTACTGATAGAAAGGACAGTGATGGAGCTGGCCACAGGCACTGCCTGATCTAGTGACACACTTGTCAGATCTCTCTCTGGACCCTTCTTCTCTTCCCAATTCCCCTAACTGAATGCTTTCATTTCTTCCCCCAACAGGCAGGCTCTCTTCATGTGAAGGCAACTGCCTCTGGACCAGAGAGGAAAAAGTATTCATAGGAAAATTCCAGGGGAATGTCTTCAGTTGGCCCAACTAAGATCAAATGTCTATCCCTGGATCTATCATTGTGGGAAGGAGGATAGGGTACGGTAACTGTCTCAATCAAGTTCATATGCTAGAAGCTGTTTCCAGGAGAAAGTGATGAATGAATGAACACTGGGCCAAGGAAAGTAACAGCCACCGCAAGAGGACTTTTCTTACTTGCTAATGCTGTCACCCCTCATAGATGCTGCATTCACACCTGCTACATTCACTATCTTAAGGCACCATCACATCATCACCTCCTTCCTTTTCTGCTTTCTTCAAGAATGTACTTTGAGAGCCGGGCGTGGTGGCGCACACTTGTAATCCCAGTACTTTGGGAGACTGAGACCAGAGGATCCGGGTTCGCGGCCAGCCTCAGCTGTCTCTCTCTCTCTCCCTGTCTCTCTCTCTCTCTCTCTACCTAGTGAGGTGCAACTTCGTGAGACCCGGTTTCAAAATAAAAGTATAAAAAAATAGGGCCGGGGGCGTAGCGCGGAGGTAGAACGCCTCTGGGTTCAATCCCCTGTACCACACAAAAAAAAAAAGAATGTACTTTGACACATGTCCATCATGACTACAGTGCATGATGTATAGTGGTCTCTCAAAAACATTCATTGAATAGACCAAGAGAAATCAAAATCTGTGACTGAACAAAGGAGAACAGGGTAATCACCACATAGTGGTAATTAAAGCAATAAGTAAGGTTTCAAATGGGAGGAGGCTAGAGTACAGGTGCAAGGACTCAGGGTATTTGTAGTTAAACAGGGTGAGGAAAAAGCAAATGCAACCAAGAAAAAAAACTAATAAAGTAAAGCAGAAGGTTTGAAAAAAAGTAACAAAAGAATTTGGAATCTTGGAAACCAAGCAAATAACCTTATGAACATAAAGTGCAAAATTTGACCTTTCTTTGTTTGGATACTGGACAACTGGGAATATTCTCTATTTTCCCTAACTAGCTATATTTACCACCAAGAACAGGAACCTCACCAATAAGTGCTGTGGCATTTGAGCAGAGTTGTAGTGGGAGTAGAGGTGGTGTCCCAGAAAAAGCCTGCAGAAGCTGTGGGCTTGGTTGAGAGCAGGCATGCCTGTAATTGAGCTGGAGTCCCTTGAGACCACTCACCTGGGCTGGGGGTGTAGTTCAGGGGGACAGTGCCCTACTAACATGCAAAAGGCCCTTGATTTGATCCCCAGCACTACAAAGACCACTCACCTGAGGGACTGTGGAACCCTGGGGGGGATTTGCCTAAGAGAAGGGAGAGTAGAAGGGACAAACCTACCCTAGGAACAACACCTCGGTCACTGGAAGGGGGAGATAAGTTCAGCAAGGTATGGTGTTGTTCACCTGTATATGTCTCTCAACCAGGCCTCTAGGGATAAGGACAACAGATGGGAAATGAAAGAGTTAGAAGCCCAATGAGACACTGAGGCACAAAGTGTGTTGTTTGATAACTGATAAAGGTTAACACTGAAGTGAGCCAAGAAGCACTTCCCCTACTTCTGCATCAATTGTAGTATGACCTTACACCGAGGTCACTGGAGTACAGCCGGGCATTTGGTGCCTTGAGCATGTCAGCATCAGCTCTGACCCCAAGATAATGGAGAGGAGATGGGGAGGTGGAGATGCTTGGCAGAAACCATTCTTCTGTGGATACCAGAGGCCACAGCAGCCTAGCCACTGGACCTGAGCCAGGGAGGGAGAGGAAGAAGATCTGCTGCCATGCTGGGAGAGATGCTGTGTAAGATGCTATGACAGGTTTGAGTTCATGGCATGCAAAAACCTTCCCAGGGACTCCTGACTATAATTGAGGGAAAGCGATGAGGTCAGAAATCCTAAAATAGTTTACAGGTGCAAGAAGCAATGGAACACAAGTCGTGAAAGCATTTATCTCTTCACAGGGCACAGAGGCAAGGGGAATTATAACTGTTGAGCAATGTACGTCACCTCATCATCAATAGGCAAAAAGTAAGTTTTGAATCATTTCAAGTATTAAAAAAAAATCAACATGTATACTCTAGGTACTAAACATAACGCAATTTCCCCATGGAAGAGTTCACTTTTCTCCTTAATTTCTGGAGCAGAAGTTGATCAAAGGAGAAAAAGAGGAATGAAAAGAATCTTTGAAAAAAATAAACAAGTGCACAATAAGATCTCCCACTAAGCACCATGAGAAACTTGGCTTTGCACCATCACCTGCACAGTGACAATATTCTTCCCTTCGGAGGTGGCTGCCCACAGTCCGAAAGTCATTTTCCCAACAATGAATACCTACTGCCTAATGTATCTGATTCCACAGAGGAGTTTTTCACAGATATGAGAAGAAAATGGAGAAGCGTTTGAGGCAAAATGACATCTCCGAGGGTCATAGTGCCAGGGTGGAGGCCACAGTCCTGCTGTTACAGAGGATAAGGCCATGTCAGATGAGGAAGAGGATTTCTTTAATAAAATCTCCACTGACACTTGAGACTGGCCAGGATTCGTGAGAAATTAGGAGCCAAGTAGTTGAATGTTTGAATTCCCCAAACATGCTTCAAAACACTTTTGAAAACATGTTAGTGAAAATAAATTATTTTTTTCTTCTAGAAAATTACTAGGCTGAAATCTCTCAAGAACAAATTTCAAAGTGGTGGATATATTCACATGCTTACAGTGCTATGTATCAGTCTTCTCATCCACTTGCACCAGAAGGGAAGGGAAATGACCCCAAGGTCTTATATTAAAGGGGGGGCTCAAAACCTGCAATTAATCTAGGCTACTGCTAGGCCCAGATGCTCCTTAAGTAAAGGAACTGTCTCGGATTCACCCATTAAACCCTCCACCCTCAACAGAGGCCCTCAACAGAGCCTCACACAGTTCCCAATGTATACTAGCCACTGAATAAATATTTACTAGGATTTTTAAATGCTTAAAATTTAAATCTTGCATACTTGATTCTCCAGGAATAATCATTTGGTGGTTACCAGAATAAGTTCAGATATAGAAGCTGAAAACCTTCTGTGTACTATATATTCATTCAATTAAGTAGGCATCTATGTAACACTAGCTGAAAGACATTTTATGGAAAAATATTGTGCCATATTTTGAGAGATGCAAGGGTGAATGATTTGGTCTCTGACTAGAAACAACTCCCAGTACAGCTAGGAGGAGAGACTTGATTAAAAGTTCATCAAAATAAGTGGCATGTTCAAATGGCCAGTAAACATAACAAGACACTCAACTTTATTATCCACCAGGAAAAAGAATTAAAACCATAATGAAACACCACTACCTGCTCTAGAACAGCAAAAGGGAGAAAAGATGCAAAATAACTAATGATGATGAGGATGTGGGGAGCTCAGCAATTTCATGCATTCTAGGGGTATTGGTGGGTGACGGGGAATGAGGGAGTGAGGGAGGACAGGTAAGCTGATTCAGAAAGTTGTTTTTCAGTGTCTGTAAAAGCCCAAAGTAAGCACACTTTATGGCCCAGTAATCATGGTCTTCTTAAGAGAAACACACATACAGATTCACCTAGATATATGTATTAGAAAGTTTGGCAGCCCTGGAAACTACGAAAATCTTTATCCATTGTAGAATGGACACATACGTTATCATAATGAATAATGAGAATGAACAATCAATAACCACATACAATAATTAATATTAATTTTTTAAAATCATAATATTAATCCAGACAGGTTAGATGTAAAGAACACATACTGTATAATTCCACTCATATGAAACTCATTAACAAACTGAACTGGCTTATACTGCAAGAAGTCAGAATACAAGTTACCTTTCAGGGATTGGGGGCAATTAGTCAAGGAAAGGGCATAATAGGTACTTCTGGGAGTGTTGGGAATGTTTTGTTCCTTAATCTGGGTGCTAGTGGTACGGGTGACTTTCAGTTTGTGAAAATTCACCGTTCTGTACACTTGTGATTTGGGCACAGCTCCGTGTATATATTAGAGTGATAAAACAGTTTAACACATAGTCTGCTTTGCATACTGGAAGGGAAATATAAAGAAAGGATTCAGGCTTTGTGGACAACAGGGCATTGTAATTTCACACTGTGAGGTTCTGCATCCTGGTCCAAACTTTTAATAATAGTAGATATATTATAAAAATTATGATAAAATTTTAAATAAAAAAGCCATGCTTGATTTCTGGCTTGAGCTCTGCCGGGCAAAGAGCTTGGAAGTCATTATTGCCCTTGTTAGAACAAGAAAAAGGCAGGTATATTGAAAACCACCAATTTTTCTTTGACCCATCAAACCTAAGGTTGTATGGCAAACCACCACCCTCAAATTTGGGGAGACAGGCACATCCAAAGAGAGACAGCCTAGATCTACATGCCTGGAACAGCAGCCTTTGAAGCCATAAACTGGCACGAACACTTAAAAGGAATTGTTGATGAATTGCTGGAGTCTAAGTATGGACTGGCAGGAGAGTGAGACACTCCCGGGGCAAAGTGTTAGTGGGCCCCCATACTTTCATGGGTTTTACTTCCAGGAATCCCACAGGGTTCTCACTCTAATCAGTGGCTCTGGCAGGGATAAGGAAAGATACTGGATGTACTATGTGGAAGCCAAGACCTGGGCCAAGCTGCTTTTGGCTCAGTGACTCCAGTCTGCAATGTCTCTACTACCACCTCCAGCAGGAGCTGCAAAGACTACTTCTGGATGAGGACAATGGGGAATTTTAGTGGAGCATCCCCAAACCAGCAGTCAAGAAGAATATGTACAGGGATTGTGGAGGAGTGGTGAAGGGGAAGAAAAACAGTCCTGAAATTCAGAAAGATAAGGCCATGTTGCTGTTACCTAGTGCTGTGTAACAAAGTACCCTAAAACTGGTGACTTAAAGTGATTACCAATTCATTATATCATAGTAGTTTGTGGGTCAGGAATTTGAGTGGGCCTCATCTGGGTGATTCTTCTGCTTCAACTCCTGTCAGTGGTGGTCACTGGACGGTATTCAGATGTGGCTGGGGTGATAGGGAGGACCTGAGACAGCTTTACTCACATACCTGGCTCCTGGTAAGAATGGCTGGAGGACCAGGAACAACGGGGCCCCCTCCCTTCCCAGGGAGTCACAGAGCTTCCCACAGGGTCATTTACATGACTGTCAGGCTTCTCCCACAGTGGTTCAAGGTTCTAAAGTGACTGTTATGACAGACAGAAAGTACCCAGAGGCTGGGGCAGTGTCACTTCCACTATTGTTTATTGCTCAGAAAGTTACAGATTTCATCAAATTAAGGAAGAGACATAGAGCCACCATTCAATGGAAGCAGCATCAACTATTTTATGACCATGTTTACTTCACTATTATCCAAAGAAATCAAAGAATGGGAAATAAATGTATTCAGTATGAAATGAAATTGATAGGAACATCTTGGTAACAACTTCAAAACAAAAATGTTTAAGATTGTCAAGGGGATGTAGGAGACCAATAATACACAACTCAAAAAGATATATTAAAGACAAAATATATTATAAAATATATATATATGTACACACACACATATATATACATATGTTACATATACACATATATAAAAGAACAATGAATATATATTATAAATACAAATAAGTAGCTGAGAAGAGTATGTAGATTAGAAATTTTGGATAATAAAACTAGAGATACTAAAATTATAAAAAATTTAAAGGTCATTTAATGGAATAAAATTAAAACTGGTCACATTCAATGACAAGAATTAATTAACTGAAATGTGATATTGAAAAATTCACCCACAATACATTGTAGAAATACATTTTTACGATGTATGAAAAAGTAGTTAAGAGATTTAGTTCCATTGAGACTCTCAAGTGTACTCCAAAGCCAGGTGTGGTGGTGCACACTTGTAATCCCAGCACTTTGGGAGGCAGAGACCGGAGGATCCGGGTTCGCGGCCAACCTCAGCTCTCTCTCTCTCTCTCTCTCTCTCTCTCTCTCTCTCTCTCTCCCTGTCTCTCTCTCTCTACCTAGTGAGGCCCTCCGCAACTTCGTGAGACCCGGTTTCAAAATAAAGTATAAAAAATAGGGCTGGGGGCGTAGCGCGGAGGTAGAACGCCCCTGCGTTCAATTCCTGGTACCGCAAAAAAAAAAAAAAAGTGTACTCCAAAGAATTCAAAGAATAGAATAAAAAGAATTGATAAAAAATTTCAAAACTAAATAAAAATAGATATTCTCAGGTTGAAAGTATAAAACTGAAAAATTATAAACAAAAGACTGATAACCAAAAACTACACTTAAGATCTTAATCAGAGATTAGTGAAACTACACGAAGAATAACTACATATAATTATACACACACACACACACACACACACACACACACACACAGTCTTCCAGAAAGAATAACTAATTATCTAAGAAAATGAAAAATTGACAAAATTTGCAATGAAATTTAATTAACAACAATAGGGCCAGGAAACAATAGAAAATGTCTTTAAAAATTAATTGAAAATAACTGTAAATCTGGAATTCTATCTTTGGTTATTTCTGGGTATTCTAGAATGAAGACATTAAAAAAAATCTTGTGTGTGTGTATGTAGTACTGGGGATTGAACCTGGGGGTGCTCTACCACTGAGCTTCACCCTCTAGCCCCCCTTTTTAAATCTTAAAGCAGGGTCTCACTAAATTGCTGAAGCTGAGCTTGAGCTTGTAATCCTCCTATCTCAGAGTCCCAAGTACTGGGATTACAGGCATGAACCACCACGCCCAGCTTACTTCAGTTTTTAAAAAAGACACTGACTATAATCAATGAATGGGATACCACTAAATTAAAAATCTTCTGTGCAGCAAAGGAAACCATCAAGATTCTACCAAGACAGCCTACAGAATGGGAGAAGATCTTCACCTCACCACCTACCCATCTGACAAAGGTCTAATATCTGGAATATTTGAAGAGCTTAAAAGCTTACCATTAAAAAAACAAATAACCCAATTAAAAATTGGGTAACCAAACTGAATAGACACTTTTTGAAAGAAGAAATGCAAATGGCCAACAAATATATGAAAAAATTTTCATCATCATTAGCAATCAGGGAAATCCAAATCAAAACTACACTGAGATTCCATCTCACGCAAGTTAGGATGATAATCATCAAGAACACAAATAATAATAAATGCTGATGAGGATGTGGGGAAATAGAAACCCTATTACATTGTTGGTGGGACTATAACCTAGTACAGTTGCTTTGGAATCTTTGGAGATTTCTCAGAAGATTGGGAATGGAACTACCATATGACCCAGTGATAGTGCTCCTGGTCATCTTCCCAAAGGAAATGAAATCAAAATATGATAATAAGACCTGCATATCCATGTTCATAGCAGCACAATTTACTATAGCCAACTATGGAATCAGCCTAGATATTCATCAATGGACGAATGGATCACAAAACTTCGGTATATACACACAATGGGATTTTACTCAGCTATAAAGAAGAACAAAAATACATCATTTGCAGTAAAATGGATGAAATTCGAGAATATTATACTGAGTATACCCAGTCCCAAAGAATGAGTAGATGTATGTTCTCTCTTATATATGGAAGCGAGAGAGGTATTCAGCAATAAGGGCAACATCAGATAGATGAGCAGAGACTCCAGGGGAGTGACTGAGGGCGATTAGGGAAAGGGGGGGGGAGATGAAGTCATAAGAATGCAATAGTAGAAATAATGCTATGAACATTTAAAAAATTGCCCATTCCAATCTCAAAGACTCGTGGGGTAAAGGTAAGGGGAAGGACCTGGTGGGGAGGGCAACAAGAGTTGTGTGCATGTATTTTTCTAACACTCTGTACCCCAATATGATGTGAAATTACAATGCACTCAGTAAAAAAAATAAATAAAAACAAACAAACAAACAAACAAAAAGAGACTATTGGGAAGGTTTGCACCAACCCACATTGAGTTGAGTCATTTTGCTTAGAAGGCCAGGGGAAATAGACAAAAACGCAGTGAATACAATACAATACAAGAAGTAGACATCAGTTCAAGAGAGGGATGCCAATAACAAAAGCAATGCTTTCCAGAGAAAAGGACTGGGTTATAAGTTTCTTAAGAAAAAATTCTGACTGACTGGGTTTTGTGTGTCACACAATAAGCATTTGGCAAATATTTCATTGAATGAGAGAATAAAAAGTCACTTTTGATGGTGACTGTCAGGAAGGACTTCTGGAGGAAAGGCAGTTGATAATTTATTTATTTAATTATTTTTGGTACTGGCGATTGAATCCAGGGGTATTCTACCTCTGAGCTATATTCCCAGCCCTATTTTTATTTATTAATTCATTTATTTATTTTACTTATTTATTTTTTAAACAAGGTCTTACTAATTTGCTGAGGGCTTTGCTAAATCACTGAGGCTGGTCTCAAACCTGTGGTCTTCCTGTCTCAGCCTCTCAAGTGCTGGGATTATAGGCCTTCTTCAAGTAAACAATTTAGGTGCAGAATTAGAGAGCTATGTGAATAAGGAGCAACCAGTGGCCCTTATTCTTTTAACTTTAAAAAGGCTTTGGTAGAGATGATGAACAGTTTTTCATATATTTGTTGACCATTTGTAGGATGGAAATCCTCAAGAACACAAATAATAATAAATGCTGGCAAGGATGTGGGGAAATAGGAACCCTATTACACTGTTGGTGGGACTGCAAACTAGTATATCTGCTTTGAAAATCAGTGTGGAGGTTTCTCAGAAGATTGGGAACGGAACTACCATATGACCCAGCGATAGCACTCCTGGGCATCTTAAGGAAATGAAATCAGAATATTATAATCATATGTGCATATCCATTTTCATAGCAGCACAATTTACAATAGCCAAATTATGGAACCAGCCTAGATGTCCATCAACAGATTAATGGATCACAAAACTTTGGTATATACACACGATGGAATTTTACTCAGCCATAAAGAAGAACAAATCTATACCATTTGCTGGAAAATGGATGGAACTTGAGAATATTATACTAAGTGAGTAATCCAGTCCCAAAGAATAAGTAGATATATGTTCTCACTTATATGTGGAACCTAGAGAGATATTCAGAAACAAGGGCAACATCAAGGACTCCAAGGGAATGACAGGGTGATTAGGGAAGGGTGGTGGTGGTAAGGAAGTCATAAAGAATACAGTAGTAGAAACAATGCTATGAACATATACAGAATTGACATTTCCAATCTCAGAGACTTGAGGGGTAAGGGTAAGGGGGGACCTGGTGGGGAGGGCAACAAGAGTTGTGTGCATGTATTTTGCTAACACTCTGTACCCCAATATGATATAAAATTACAATTCATCCAATAAAAATAAATAAATAAATAAATAAATAAATAAATAAAATGGGGAAAAAAATAAAAAGGCTTTGGAATGGGTTTGGTCTAAACACACCTTTCCTTAATGTTCTCATGCTGCTTGATGGGAATCCTTGAAACTATCCTCAGAAAAATTCAAAAAGAAACCAAGAGACTTATGAGTAAGACAATGCAGACAGTCCTAACTCAACCACACAGCATACAATTAGGTGAAAAACTACCAAGTATTACCAAAGAGAAGTATGTTACTTTGAAGTGGGGGGTTTCCTAAGGATTTGGGTCATATTTATCATTCTTGCATTTACATAGCACACAGTAGATGCTCAAAAATTTTTTTATTGAATGAATGAATGGATGTTAATGGTTAGCTAACAATGGAGCCCACACTAATCCATCAGTTAAAAATGAGAGTGAAAGAAAGGAATAGTTACACAAATGGTGTCAATGGCTGCCATGGTAACTGGAGTACATATCTGGCTAAAGAAGGAATGGATTATGTGACTTTTCATGGCAAGTCCCTCTCACAGGTTGAAGAGTGACTTCATGACAGCACTGAAACCAAACCGAATCTGTCCCTGGAAGAATCTGGAAAAGTATTGTTATTACGCAGAAAGCAACCAAACACATCCTGGTCCAAAAGGTTCTTGATTGATAAAGTGGATTATCACAGAAACATTGAGTAGATGGAAAGGATTTGTTTTAAAAACAAGTGATCACGGATTTCTTAAGGATAGTATCCCATAATGGTTTCTACTGAAACAGTAACTTCACTTTACTTAGGAGGGCCAGAGTTGGGACTCTGAATTAATTATGATAATTTCGAAGTATTTATGCAAGAGGAAACTGTGTGTATGAATAAGTAAGTGTCTCTTAGTAACATTTTCTGATGAATAAATCAGTTTAAAATTGGAAATCTGTATCCTCTGGTAATTTCTTCTAAGCCTTCTTTCCTGTGAAATCCCTTTTCAAAATTAACACACCTAGAAGACATTCATTAAACATTTGTTGAATGGATGAATTTTGATGCGACATTGAGATAATACTTTAAGTTTAATATTACTATAAAGTATTACCAAACACATATTTTCATATGCAAATGTTTCATAATGACCAGAGGACTATAATAGTATTTAATACTTAGATATGTTACAAAGACATAGGCCTACAGTAAGTTAAGATTTTGCTTCACATATCCAAAAGTCTCACCTTTGTTTAAAAAAATCCATAAATCCAAAATGCACAATATGTACTAAACTATGGAACTAGGAACAGTAAAAAAAAAAAGAGGCATTAAAATTAGTGAAGAAGATAATGTTTTTCACATGAGAATATATTAAATAATTAATAAAGAGAGCTAGAGACATAATTGAAGGTAATAGCATAAAATGGTAGATAGAGATCAAATATGGAATTATTGAGAAAACTTTGGAATACTGAAATTAAGGTCACCCATTGAATCTTGAGTTAATTTTAGCACCACAATAAAAAATTTCAGCTTTTCAAAGTGAGAAAAACTTGTATAACTCATTGTTGATTAGGCAATATCATTTTAAAAAATCAACCAATTTTAGAAGATATTCAAATTCATGTACAAGAATACCCCAGGAAACATACAGAACTTTGGTGTTTCATTCCTATCATCTTTAAGTCAAAATCAGCTGTTCACAGAATTTAGCCCATTGCTCCTTTAATAGGAACAAAATAAAAGACTAAACACACTGGAGCCAACTTTATGGTGGAGTTGTGAAGCTTGCCCGTGATATCAAATTAAATAATTTTGTAGCTGAACGCCCTCTGAAATCACACAGTACAATGTTCTCATTTTAGATAATGAAAAAACTGAGGCCCAAATAAATTGAGTATCTGGCCTGAGGTCTGCACAACTTGCAAAGGGCAGGGACCTGCTAGAACCTAGACTCTGAATTCCCAGTTCTAATTTCTTTCCATTACACACTCTCCCACGGTATAAGAATACAAAGAAGGAAAAAAGGAGCAGACAAACAAGTACAGGGCTTTAAAACAAATGTTTTCGCTCTTGCTCTGGGATGGGGGGGTATGGGGATTGAACCTAGGGGTATTCTATCTCCTGCAGTGCTTTTTAAAATTTTTTAAATTTCAAGATAGGGTCTCAACAAGTTGCCATGCACTGGCCTCAAACCTGCACTACTCCTGTCTCAGCTTCCCACATACTAGGATTATAGGTGTGTGCCACCATGCCAGCTAGGACAAATATTTTTTCTATTCTCTCAACACAAGCATTAAAATATTTAAATTCTTTGGATATAATTTTATTGAAGCTTTGTATAATCTGACTAGAATTGGGGGACTAGAAATATAGTTTTATCAGTTCATCCTGAAAAACTTCAAGCATATACAAAGACAGAATAGTATAATGAAACTGTCATGGAACTACCATCTACCTTCTAACAGTTACTTCTTAGTCAATCTTATTTTCGCTATCCCAGGTGAATTTTATAAAACCTTTATAGAAGAACTAATTCCAAAACTCCTCAATCTATTCCATGAAATAGAAAGAAACGGGACTCTCCCAAATATATTCTATGAAGCCAACATCACATTAATACCAAAGCCAAATAAAGACAGCTCAAGAAAGGAAAACTACAGGCCTATATCGTTGATGAACTTAGATGCAAAACTACTAAACAAAATACTAGCAAAGTGTATTCAATACTACATCAAGAAAATCATACACCAAGCCGGGCATGGTGGCGCACACTTGCAATCCCAGTACTTTGGGAGGCGGAGACTGGAGGATCTGGGTTCACAGCCAGCCTCAGCTCTCTCTCTCCCTGTCTCTCTCTCTCTCTCTCTACTTAGTGAGGCCCTCCGCAACTTCGTGAGACCCAGTTTCAAAAGAAAGTATAAAACATAGGGCTGGGGGTATAGCGCGGACGTAGAACGCCCCTGGGTTCAATCTCTGGTACCGCAAAAAAAAATAAATAAATAAAATCATACACAATGACCAAGTCAGGTTCATCCCAGGGATGCAAGGCTGGTTCAACATATGAAAAACAATACATGTAATCCACCACATAAACAGAGCTAAAGACAAAAATCACATGATCATTTCAATAGATGCTGAAAAAGCATTTGACAAAATTGAACACCAATTCATGCTAAAAACAGAGCAGAGAATTGGAATAGAAGGAACATACCTCAACATCATAAAGGCAATATACAATAGGCCCACAGCCAACATCATATTGAATGGGGAAAAACTACGAGAGTTCCCCTTAAAAACAGGAACAAGACAAGGATGTCCACTATCACCCCTCCTTTTCAATATAGTACTAGAGACTCTAGCCAGAGCAATAAGGCAAGAGAAGGAAATCAAAGGAGTGCAAATAGGAAAAGAGGAACTGAAACTATCTCTATTTGCAGATGACATGATATTATACTTAGAAGACCCAACAAACTCAACCAAAAGGCTTATAGAACTGATCAACAAATTCAGCAAAGTGTCTGGATACAAAATCAATCTTAAAAAATCAGAAGCTTTTCTACATGCCAACCATAAATCCACTGAAAAAGTAATCCCACCTTCTCTCACAATCTAATTTTGAAGCAAATCCAAGCATTGCACTCATAGGGTATCAGCATGTGTCTCTAAATGCAACTACAACACCTTTAGCACACCTAAAGAATTAACAAGAATTCTTTTGTATCACTGTTAAAGTCAATATTTAAATTTCAAATTTTCCAATAGATGTCACAATTTTTAGAATTTCTTTTGAATCAAGAATAATCTAAATTTTACAAAATTACTAAAAGCATAATAACTAAGTAAGCTATAAGATAAAAGTCCCACTATAATCTACCTATGACACTGCACTTTGAAAAATTGGGAAAAAATCTACCATATCATAAGGATCTCGGGATAAGATAATTATTTTTGTATAAAATCACATGAGGTACACAGAAGAGTATTTTAATAGAGATGAATTTATGATTAAAAATGCAGTGGCCAGTTGAATAGCAGTCCACATAAGTGTTTAAAAGCCATGGTGCACCAAATTATCAATTACATTCATACATCCAAATGATCCTGCCACACAGAGAAAATAAAACTCATCCTGTATGAAAGAGTATGCTAATCAGTCATGGCAGGAATCAGATCAGGAATATTGTAGGAGAAACTCCATATGGGGAAAACCAGCTGAGCCTGAAGTGAGGTGGCTGAAATTACAGTTTAGGCTCAGCCAGAATATAGATCTGCACAAATTTGTTGGAAGTTGAATATCAGGGTCTTTACTGGCATAAAAAGGAGTTCCCAAGATGGCCTCTGAATCCTTTTCACATACAATAGTCAGTAGTTATAAATATTGATTGAAATTCAATGGTATCATTTCAGTAGGAAATTAAATGTTGATGTGCTTCATCTGCCATACAATTTCTGAAGAACAAACTTCCAAAGTGGTGACCAATTGCTAACTTTTCATTAGATTTTGTCTAATGAGGTCTAATGATAGGGCTCTGTGACTACGTAATTTGATACTGCAGACGGTAGCATTTGGGAGTAGGAGTAAGCAAGCAGAGACCCACCTAGTTTCAGTGTAGCTGATGATTGTAATTAAGGGCTCAGAACTAACCCCGCCACATTTTTTATTTCACAACCTAAAGGTATTACACAGAGATATACTAGCACCCCCTAGAAGTTGGTCAGATTTAGCAAGTTAAATAACATGCTCAGTTAAATTTGATGAATAATTTTATACTTTTATACTTATATTTTATATATTCAAATATGTATACTAACTATTCACTATGTATGCAGAATTCACATTTAATTAGATGTCCTGTATTTTATCTGGCAACCCTACTTACACAGACATGTACATACACACAACCACTCCCCCCACCATACACACATCAGAATCACTCTACATCCAAGGTTTTCATATGCTCTTAGTTTGACATTAATTAAGAAAATGTGACCCACACAAGAGCTAGCTGATATTTTGAAGAAGGGAGATTATCGTTCTGAACGGTATAGATCACCCATAATTGTAATATTTATCTTTATTTATTCATTTCACCCAGAATTTGCACTTCACATTAGTAATTCCATGTGGAACTTTTTTCAACCTTTCTGACTTAGTTTATTACTATAATTCATAAAAGTTTTTTTCAAAAAGAAAATAGATGGTTTCCCTTTGAAAAATAGTACTTGTGTGGGTGTTATGCAGGCATTATTTAATGTATTCCTCATAAGATGATTAAACCTTATTTGAAAGGAAAAAAGTTGAAGTTCAGAAAGGTTATGCTATTTTCTCAAAGTCACAAAGATACTGTATGGCAGAACTAAAACCGAAAAGAGGACCCAATGACTCCAAATCCATCATAGCATGCTACCTCAACTCTCATGAGATAAGATATCAAATAATCAGCACATTAATGATCATGGCTTACTGTTAATTGCATACCAAGCCCAGTGCTGAGTGGTTTATATACATTATATGATTTAATCCCTATTGTAAAGTGATATGTTAATTATGACTCATTTTACCCATGAGGGGAAATACTGAGGCTCCAATAGATAAATGCCTAGCCCATTGATTATCATCTGATAATTTATAGAGTTATATTTAAACATAAGTCCACCTGACCCTCCAAAAAGTAGATGTATGTAAAGAAGAGAGCAAGCCATGCTGGGAGTATGTTAATAAGAGAGCAAGTCATGTGATTATCTTTCATGTGACTTATGCTGGTTGTATGTAAATAAGAGAGCAATTTATGTGACTATCCAGAAAATATTCCAAGCAGAGGAACCAGAATAGAATAGGTTCTAAACATACCTGTAGTATCAAAGGGCAAGGAGGACAATGTCATTGGAGAAAAGTGAGGGAAAGAGAACACTAAGACACAGGTCAGAGAGAGGTGTGTATGCGTGTGTGTGTGTGTATGTGTGTGTGTGTGTGTGTGTGTGTGAGTGATGTGCATGTGTGTGTATGTGTTTGCATGTATAAAGCACTAGAAATACTTTGGGGCAGTCATCAAATGATTTGGGGCCTTGTAGTGCATAGTAAAGACTTTGGCTTTTGCTCAAGCAAATGGGGTGCTTTTATAGACTTTTGGGCAATGGAATGGCACAACTAACTTACATTTAAATATGTATACTCTGGCTTCCAATGTGTAAATAGACTGAAGACTGGTAAAGGCAGGGGAAGGGCAAACAAATAGGGGTCCTTTGCAGATAACTGGGTACTTGGGATGATGACTATGACCATGGCGGTAGCATGTGGGTGAAGAGCGGTTGTAGGATTTTGACTATATTTTGATTCTAGGAAAAATGTGATTTGCTAATGGAGCAGAGGCAGGGTGTATGAGGATTTAACCTTCATGTTATGGATGAGGAAACCAAGCACAGGTAGCTTCCTTACAGAAGCCATTCACACACACGAAAATAAACGGTGGCAGAATTCAAACCCAGTTCTGCCTAACTCTAAAACACATGCATTTTGTCATTACATTTTCATTGTTCCCTAAGGACATTTAGGGAAAACAATCTAAATTTTCTTTAAATATGTATGTAATGAAACTCTAACAAATTTGAATGTAAGAAGACCATAGCTTCCACAAGGGTTATGTCTCAAAATCACTAAGACCACTATTTAAGATTTGGAAGGACTTTTTTCCCCACAGAAACACTCTTACAATGGTTATTAGTTTCCAGGTCAATCCATAAAAGTGTGTGTGACCCATATTCTAGCTCAATCACCATAGATACTTTTAATTAAAAATATAGTAGAAACCAAGTGTATTGCCATATTAATAATTAATCAATTCTAAAATAGTAGGAAATATATTCTTTTTAGTTTTTAACAATGCAATAGGAGGCAAAGCAAATTATATTGAGTATATAGAAGGTAATGGAAACACTGTAAGGTGTGTGTGTGTGTGTGTGTGTGTGTGTGTGTGTATGTGTGTGTCTCACTGGGGATTGAACCCAGGGGCATTTCACTTCTGAGCTACATTCCCAACTCTATTTTATTTTGAAACAGGGTCTCACTAAGTTGCTGAGGCTGGCTATGAACCTACGATCCTCCTGTCTCAGCCTCCCAAGTACTGGGATTACAAGAAAAGGTAATGGAAACACTAAGATTTGAAAGGGTCTTCCAGAAATAGGGCTTTTTATTTTTGTTTTTGTTTTTGTTTTGGTACTGGGGGTTGAATCTAGAAGCACTCTACCACTGAGCTATATCCCCAGATCCCCCTTTAAAAATTATTTTAAGATAGGGTCTCACTAAGTTGCCCAGGCTAGGCTTGAACTTGTGATCCTCCTGCCTCAGCCTCCTGAGTAGCTGAGATTATGGTTGTGCACCATGGCAACTGGCATCTTGCAGAAATGTTAAACACATTAAAGAGAGACACTACTGGTATACTGCACCTATGTCACTTTTAAACATTTTGTATTAACTTTCTTAGTTATGGATGTCAGCTTACCTATGTGCACCATATCTGAGGGTGTCTCTTTTTCTCAGATGAAAAGATTCAAAAGAAAGAGAAAAATAAAGAAGAAAAAATCAAACAAGTATTCATCTATGTGTCTAAGTTAACTGGAAAGAATTTTAAGTGAAAGGTGAGGTTGCTGTATCTTTGTGTTTCTGTGAGTAGACACTGTTTTGGAATGTAATTAATAGATGGATGCTTTTAATAAAAAGCCAGGAGGGTGCTACAAATGCCACAGGGGAAGAGATTTTAAATAAAAGAATTGCTGGCACTGGCCACACCTGACATAACCATCCAAAAGCATTTGGTGACTGTCTCCAGCAGTCTTGGAGAATCACTGAGAGCAGAGAACCACAGGGACCCAGCAGAGCGGAGGGCGGAGCAGGGGAGGCAGTGCGCAGGCTGAGTTGTGAAGAATGATAGGAGTCAGCCGGTAGGAGGGAGGTTCCAGCAGAGGAGAAAGCCCAGGAGAAGGCACAAAGATCAGAATGCAAGATCCACTGACAACTTCAAGCAGTTTGGTATAGCAGGAAGTGATGGGTAAAGAAATGGACAGATAATTGATGAGACAAAATACTGGGCAAGAATTCAGGGAACTGAATCTAAAGGGCTAAGGAGCTTAGGTTTTATTGAGAAGGCAAGATGGAGACTGTGTTAGTCAGCTTTTTGTCACTGTGGCTAAAATGCCTGACAAGAACACCTTAGAGGAAGGAAGGTTTGTTTTGGCTCAGTTTCAGAGGTTCCGTCCACGGCTGGCTGGCTCCAAGGCAGAAACATCATGGTGGCAGGGTAGGTGGAGGACAGTGGCTCAGTTCATGGCTGCTGGGAAGGAGAGAAGATAAACCCTTCCAGGGGATGCCCCCGGTGATGTACTTCCTCCAACTAGTTCCGACCTTCCAGTAGTACATCTAGCACCAATGCATTAACCCACTTATGAGGTCAGAGACTTCATGAGCTAATCATTGCCTAAAAGCCTCACCTCTGAACCTGGCTGCATTGGGACCCATGCTTTCAACATAAGAGGTTTTGGGGGACAATGCAGAGCCAAACCATTACAAGAGCCTCTGAAAGGTTTAAGCAGGATAAAGACATGATTAGTGCTGTGTGTGTGTGTCTGTGTGTGTGTGTGTGTGTGTGTGTGTTGATTAATAGCTCATTTTTTAAATATACATACTTTTATTGGTGCATTGTAGTCTCACATCATAATGTAGTTCTGAGTGATAGGGACATACATGCACACCACTCATAAGGAGAAAGGAAGGGAGAGAGGAAGTGAGGTAGGTAGATGGGTGGGTAGGTCTGGTAGCAATAAAGAAAATTAATTTGAGGTGAAACTGAAGGCAAATTAAGAGCTATTTCAGGTGAAATTATGATGGCTTGAACTGAGATAGTGGAGGAAATATAGAAGAGAAAAAAATTCAGGAGCCAATAAGTTAAATATGTAGGACTTAGTGACAAGAGATTGGTAAAGCATGGCACTGACAGCTGGGGGTGGTGGAGCACATCTGTAATCCCAGCTATTCAGGAGGCTGGGGCAAGAGGATTACAATTTGAGAACAGACTTGGCAATTTAGGAAGACCCTATTTCAAAATTAAATAAATAAACAAATAAAAAGGGCTGGGGGTGTAGCTTAATGGTAAAGTGCCCCTGGGTTCAATCCTCAGTGCCACAAAAACAAACAAAAACAGGGCATCGAAACTATGAGCCCTGTAAGTATTAATGCCTGAACCTCCACTGGGAGCTTTTAGGCAAATTATTTAATTTCGCTCAGCCTACATTTCTTCATCTGTGAACTGAGGATACACTTAAGTACACTTCCAAAGGCTGCTGTGTATGAAAGTGCCCAGTACCTTGTAAGTGTTCAATAATATTAGTTTTATGATTCTATTACTAGAGAAGTAAGGATGCACTTCTAGCCAGAGGAATGTGGGGAACACCAGAAGAGTGGGCACTGAGGGGATAGGACAAGCTCAGTTCCAAGTACCTAGAATTTCAATGTATTCTGAGATTGGGAGGTTCAGGTGGCAGCTGGGAATCCACACTTGACCAGCACAAAAAGGTTAAAGTTGAAACAGCAGCAGCTAGGTAGAATTGAAAGTCCCATCAGGAGACTATGGTTATAAGAAGAGCAGTGAACAAAAATATGACGTTGCCAGGCGTGTTGATGCATGCCTGTGATCCCTGTACTTGGGAGGCTGAGAGAGGAGGATCACAGGTTTGAGGCAAGGTTCAACAACTTAGTGAGACCCTCAGCAACATAGCAAGAACCTGTTTCAAACTAAAAAATAAAACAGGGCTGAGGATGTAGTTCAGAGGTAGAACTCCCCTGGGTTCATCCTCTACTACCAAAAAATTTATATATATACATATATATAAAAAATTTATATATATACATATATATGTATATATATGTATGTATATATATGTATATATATATATATATGTATGTATATTCATAACAGTGAAGATGGTGTGAAGGGCTCTCAGAGAGGCAAGAAGACCAAGATGGAAAAATTGTCCTGCTGTCCTAAGAGATAGCCCACCATTTAAAGGAGAAGATGAGGCCACCTACTAAGGTACTTTTAATTTCTGACCCTAGCCATTAAACAATTAGTATATGTTTAAGGGCATTTATTTCATTATTGTGACAATATATTTTGAATTATAATCCTTCTGTATCTTATCTCATTTTACCTATTAGTCTCTGTTTACTTTTTTATGATATACATGGAATTTAAAAGGAAGAAAATTTAATTATTTTCAACATTATGCAATGATTCTCATTTTTCAGGAAATCACAGTAGTCTAACTTCCATCATTACTCAGAATTAGTCAGATTTTATTGTATAATGTGAGCCATCTGAATGAAAGTGAACATTAGAATCAAGTCCCACAGCATCACTGGTGATTTCCAAGCATGCCCAAGGTGCTGACACACATGGAATTTAATGGGAACAAAGGCGATTTCACCCACCCAGGAATAGCACTTATGTTTAAAATCTTTAAACTAATACACACTTTGGAAATAAAAGATAAACAAGGTAGTGAAAGATGTGCCTGGAAAAAGGCAAATACAGGAAAAGAGGAGATCCCAGGATAATATATGCATCTCTAATGCCATAGGAGGAAAGTAGGGGCTGACCAGGTAAAAGACGTCCAGACCGTGGCATTTCAGGCCAACAGTTGGGATTCTGGGGCCACAAGGTTATGAGAAGACTCCTGAGAAAACCCAGTGACCCAATGGGACTAATGCCAGCCCTTGGATTAGGCTTGTGAACAACCTCCACCCACTTTCCCTTGAAGAAACACAGTGGGCAAGTGTGTCCAGGATGGCGGTGTGCAAAGGAGGAGGCCAGCAGCACAAAGCAGAAGGTAGGCGCGGCGTGCGGACCAAGCGGAGAGTGTGAGGCAGGGCAGGAAGAGCCTCATGGATTCTGGGCTCCTTCCATGACTTCTTGCTTTTAGTTGCTTGTGTTGTTTTTAATTTTGTCAAAGTATATAGAACACAAAATTTAAATGTACAGTTCAGTGGAATTTAAGTAAATTTATGTTGTTGGGCAACCATGACCACAATCCCTCTCTCAAACATTTTTTCCCTTCCTAAACTGAAACTCTATACCTATTAAATAATAATCCTCTAATCACGTCTTCCTCTAAGAGCCCCTGGAAAGCACCATTCTACTTTCTGTCTTGACAAATTTGACTACTCTAGAGAGCTCACATAAGTGGATTCATAGGATATTTGTTAACTTGTGGCTGTCTTATTTTACTTAGTTTATCTTTAAAGTTCATCCATGTTGTAGTATGTATCAGAATTTTTATTCCTTTTTAAGCCAGAGTTATAGCCCATTTTGTGTATATATCACATGGTTTTGTCTATCAATGACCATTTGGGCTGCTTCCACCTTTTAAACTATTGTGAATAATGCTTCTGTGACCATTGGCACCTGTTCATGGAAGGCACTTTGTTCTGTTTTTTTTTTTAACTTTTGACTTGCTAGGGCATAGCTATCCTAGGACATTGAGAATATTCTATTTTTAGTTATATTCAAGATAGAACTGTCTATTTGTCCAGGGTGATGTATAGGGGATTCTTATACCAGATCAGATGCTGAACAATTGGCTATTTATATACCTACACAATTTTTTAAGAGTGTAAAACATTAAAACATTTTATGAACCTACCTATACTATTATATACATTGCTCAAGTATTAGAGGAAGACATTGGGTTAGATATAACAAATGGTCAAAGATATCTGAGCATAATACAAAGAGTAATTTAACAGAGCTGAGTCTCACTTTTCTTTTTAGAGACTAATGATTGCTTGTTTTATTTAAGAAAAAACTAAGGATTACTTAAGATTTTGTCCCCAAGCTTAATTTGCATTTCTAAATTTACTCAAATACTTAGAGCTTCCTAAAAATATGACTGTATAGCAATGCAACACCTATTCTCTCATAGATTGGATAGGAAGCCCCTCAAATGGAATGGAATTAATACTCTTAAAAAATCCATTGATTTGTCTGCCACTCTCCAAAATGAGATTACCAGGAAGGGCCATTTTAAATTTAAATGAATGCTGCCTTAGATGGAATAACTTACTCTTGATCCTCACATTTGTAATCAATAGGGAACTCTTTGGCTGCATCTGATTTTTCACATTTTTCAGCTAAGTCAGGAATCCTAATGCAAAAATCTGCTCTGTTATGTGGATTTGTGAACTGTCTAGAGGGTTCTGGGTCCATTAACCAACGGATAGATTACCAAGAGACACAAATATAATGTTTTTGTCTCCAACTGAGACAGTCTTGCTCCAATATTATTCATGCGATTTCAAGGAAAGTGGTTCCTGTTTTCCTTAGGTTCACACCTGGACATTAATAAAGAGCAAGGCATTTCTCTCGACATTAGTTCAAAATTCTAAAGCACAATTAATTACACATGCACTTTTAAAACTCTAGATTCTAGATCTGGCAATGAGAGAATTTTAGAATTTATTCAGTTCAAAATCCCAGGGCGAATGTGCATAATACAAAGCTTTACTTATGCAGACTGCAAAGGGGTCGCAGCATCTGGGGCCAAGTATAGACCTGTCAGTTAAATGCAAGACACACTGAACGCTGCTCAGGATGGAGACAACACATCTAAGCATCACCTGTGTCTTACCATCCTGGTACTACAGCGAGTCAGCCTATGTCTTGACTTTCAGACCCAGTATTGTAAGTACTTCCCACCAAGGGCTGCAAACTCATTCCCATCTATTGCCAAATTCACCCCAAGCAGGACTATGGATTTGTTGAGCCAAAAAAAAGTCAACTGATACTTTTGTAATTAAGAACCATTGAATAAGATATTGTCAGGAATGCTGAGCAACATATAGTGATTTAAAAAATAATGCCTGTGCCATTCCATGTTACACACAGAGATAAATAACTGGATTGATCATAAGTCAGTCTTTTGTATGAACACGTAGCATAAAAATCTCATGTTCTTAAGGAAATTTCTCTTCTGAGCCAAAGCTGTAACTGAGCATTTTTAGGCATAATGTGAAATATTAATGGCTTTTCTTTCTCCTTTTCTTTTTTCTTCCTTTCCTGCTCCAATCACTGCCATCCTTTCTCTTTAAAGGGTAAAACAAAGTCATTCTGCCCTTGCTTCTGAATCATATGTGTCCTCGCCAACACCTGAGGCAGTGAAAAAATATGAAGAAATGACAATATCTGGTCTCAGGGTTTCTCACTACATTGTTGGAAATATTTAGCATCTCAGACACAGAGTTAACTCTTCCTTGTCCTTTCACAGCCCTGATTGTAGATGTGCGCTGACCTCTCATACCAATGTATGTGGCCTGTTTGGAGTCCATACCACAGAGGACTAGGGATAATAGGAAATACCCCCGTCCCTTGGAAACCAGTTACTATGGGTGAGATACTTTGCTCTTTGTAACATGCATTCATTCATTCATTCATTCAGGGACATGATAGTGCTTAATTTTCAGAAATCTTATAATCTTGTTAAAACTATCTGGAACTTAAAATCAATGGTGAGAGAATGGAAATTCAAAAAAGGCTCAAATTGACCCCATCCTCCATCCAAAGCTAGCTGTTCAACATTTACCAACACATCACTGCATTTATCCATCAAATACTTATTGAGTATCTGCTATGTGATAAATACTATATTGGGTCCTGAGATGAAAAACAACAATAAAAATCTTCAATCTAGTGGAAAAGACAAGTAATAGAAAAGTAGATACATAAATACTTTTTAGGAAAAAAAGAGCTACAGACAATAAATTAAGGGCCAAGCCTCTCTGTAGAGGCAATGGAGGCTACTGGTTTGGAGGACAGCCTCTGGAGTCAGACAGTCCAGTTTGTAATTCTAAACTCCACAGTGGATGATATGTGGTTTAGAGTATATATGTGCTAGTGGTATGTATTTGGGGACATTATTTAAAATCTCAAAGCCTCTATAATTTAGACAAAATAACAGCTTCCAGGACCTGGCATATGTTTTGAGCTAACCCAAAAGAATGTTAGCTACAACTCCTATTATTATTATTTAAAGAAGTAACATTTAAGATGAAACGAAGAGTATGCAACATGTGAGCCTGATGAAGAACCAAGGAAAGAGATTTTCAGGCAAAAGAAAATACAAGCACAATATCTTTGTGGTACAAACAGTTCTTAGCTAAAGAACTATGAGAAAATCTGGGTCACCGGAGAGAAGTATATAAGGAAGAAGGAGCTGGCAGAGAATAGAGTTGAAGAAGAAGGTGAGGAGAGATCATGCAGGGCCATTTAGACCGTTGAGACACATCTGGATTTTATTCTACATGCAAATGACAGTCTCCAAAGAGATTTAAATTGAATAGTAACTGTCAATTTATAGTTTTAATAGTTTTCTTCTTGCAGCTTGGTGTTGAATGGGCTAGAAAAGACAAAAGTAGATGCAGAAAGATCAGATAAGAGTCTAATGCTTGGTGTTGAATGGTGTTGAATGGGCTAGAAAAGACAAAAGTAGATGCAGAAAGATCAGATAAGAGTCTAATGCTATAATTCAGATGAGAGATTATGGTGCTTTGCATGATTGGGTAGCAAAGAAGGTAAGTGAACAGATTCAGGATGTATTTTCAAGGTAAAATCAATTGAATTTGGTCAAAAACTGGATAAGGGTATGGTGGATTGAATTTTTTAAAGATGAACATAGCACTTCATGTTCCATATCTTCTTCCCTCATGTGATCTTGGCAGTCTCCATCTATAAGTGGCATATAATTCTACTTTACACCTTGGTGTAATTGTGACTGCTTTGACCAACTGGAGCCCAGCACAAATGATTCTATGTAACTTTCAAGGCTAAGTTGTAGAGACCATTGTAGTTTCGACTCTGTCTGACTTAGTGTTCTACAAAATTTTATGTCCATCCAAACCTCAGAAGGTGACCTTATTTAGAAATAGGGGTTTTGTAGATATAGTCAAGATGAAGACATACTGAATTAAGATGAACCCTAATCCAATATGGCTTGAGTCTTTATAAGAAGATTAAAGGGCACAAAGACACACATACACCCAGAGGGAGGAAGGCCATGTGATGAGAAAGCTAGGGATTGAAGTGATGCCATGGGTTGCCAGCCAACACCAGAAGCCAGGAACAGGCAAGGAAGGATCATATCTGGAGACTTTAGGGGAGGGCAATCTTGCCAACATTTTAATTTCAGGCTTCTTGTCTCCAGAACTGTGAATGAATGAAAGTTTGTTTTGAAGCCAACCAGTTTGTCTCATTTGGTCACAGCAACCCTAGGAAACACATACATCTTGACTGTTATGCTCCCTTTGAAGGTCAGAGCTCCTACATAACAAGTTCAGCTACTCTGAGTGCACCACACAGCCAGGAAGCCCAGGTCACCTGGGGAAGCCATGTGACGCTGCTTCAGTGACTAGCCCCAGCGTGGACCCAGCCAGCGTCAGTGGCCACACATGTGCGTGGAGACACCTCAAGATGATCCCAATCCCAATTCCAGATGTCAGACTGCCCCTCATCTGCTGACTTCTCTCAGCTGAAACCCTAGAAATTGTAGAGTCCCCAAAGCCATCTTTATTGTACCCTGAGTTCCTGATCTATGTAATCTTTAAGTATAATAAAAGGATATCTTCTGTTGCTAAATTTCAGAGTGGTTTCTTATGCAGTAATAGCAATTGGGACAGGAATTGGGTACCAGAATGGAGTCCTGATGTATCAAAACTCTGAAACATGTGGCACTGGTTTTGAAATTAGAAAGTAAACAGAAACTGGAAGGACCTTAAGAAAACAGTTGGTAAGAGCTGGTAAATGCTAGTGAATAGTGAAAGCAGCTAAGAAAAGCTATAAGGGCCTGGAGGAGACTTTGGTGAAAACAAGGAAGGCTAGGAGGAAACTATTATTGGAAGCTAAGAAGAAGCTGACCTTGCTATATAGTGGAAGAAAGTTTAGCAACCTCACTGGCTGAATTGATATGGAAAAAAAGAAACATACCTAATAAACTGGGGGATTTGGCTAAGGCATTCCCAGGCAGAATGCTAAAAGAACCAACCTGTTTCTTTTAGCCATGTATAAGACACCAAGAAAAAAACAAAGAATTGTTCTGTTTTTAAGCAAACTTTAAAGGATCTGCTAAACACCTTGCTGGATTTGCAAAAATAAAACAAAGCAAACAAACAAACAAACAAACAAAAAAAACCCAATACACTGTTCATTCAGGAGAAGATTCTCAAAAAGAGGAAGGGATGTGTGGATGCAATGCGAAGATCAAGACCAGGGCTTGTTAGGAAAATGTCTCAATGTTAGGATGAAGACAAGAGTGTGACTGTAAAACCCGCCATTAAAATTTCAGAAAGATTTAAGATGGTGCCTCATAAACCTTTCAAACACACACACAGAGCCCTCAAGATTTAAGAGCCTGCCTTTTAAACAATAAGCACCTGAGACTCTTAAGGGTGATGTTCCGTGCAACAGTTCACAGGAAGACTATGATAGAAAAGGGCTTATACGAAACACATCTGCGGGTGTGTCTCTTATCCAAAGCAGTGGATTTATAAATTGATATATACAGGAAGTCTAAATATTTTTAAAGGAACTGCATCAAATTGAACTGAAGGGAGCAGATACACCATAAACTGAGGGGGGTAGCGTCTCTGATCCCAGAATTTCAGTTCAACGGTGACTGCTGTGTCTCCCACTTCTCCTTCTTTTTGAGTGGGAATTTTTACAGTGGTATCCTATGCCAGACCTTCGTTGTATGCTGGACATGTTGGAGAAAGATAATTGGAATCTTTTGTTCTCAGCTCTTCATAGAATAAGAGGAATGGCTAGAAGAACTACATGAAGAGTCTCATCAGTACTGGATGTGATTTGGATGACAACAGCTTGACTTCAAGTAATGAGACTTCAGGAATCTTGGAGTGAAAATGGAGTGTATTTTACATGTAAGAGGGATGTGAATGGTTATGGACAGAAGGTAGATGGTAGGTGATTGTATTTACTGAAGACGGCTACAATCATATCTTTCATCCCACACGCTCTTCTTTGCTTTGTGCTGCTAAGCTTAGGGTGTTTTTTACACAGCAATTGTAATCAGATGATAGGGATGAGAGAAAGGGTGGGCACCAGAGCTGACTACTAGGATTTGGCTATTTAGATGGGTGGATGGTGGCACCATTTGCCGAGATGATCAGTAAATTTGGGAGATGGATGGGAAGATGAGAAGGGCAGGAGAAGACATCACAGTTGTGTTTAGGCCATGTTATTTTTGAAATGTTTATGAGATTTTTTTTTTTGCGGTACCGGGGATTGAACCCAGGGGTGTTCTACCTCCGCGCTACACCCCCGGCCCTATTTTTTATACTTTATTTTGAAACCGGGTCTCACGAAGCTGCGGAGGGCCTCACTAAGGAGAGAGAGAGAGAGACAGAGACAGAGACAGAGAGACAGGGAGAGAGAGAGAATGAGAGAGCTGAGGCTGGCCGCAAACCCAGATACTCCAGTCTCCGCCTCCCAAAGTACTGGGATTACAAGCGTGCACCACCACGCCCAGCTGTATATGAGATGTTTAAGTGTAACCTCCTTAATTCATTCAGGGTTCTGAAACCACAATATGACTTCGATAGTGGAAATGGTTCAGCAGTGACAGTTTTTATGAAGTATGGCACTACAAGACCATTGTGACATTAACAAAAACAAAAGATTGATGTCCTCCAAATGGCATAATCATCTCATAACACTAATACAACCAAGCACCAGTACCCCCAATTTTGAATACTAATGTTTGGTACTTTTAACAGGACACCATTTGGCCCTAGGTAAATAAAAGAAACACAAACTTATTATTTGGAAATGCTTGAACACCTAAAGTGGATAAATACATTTGAATAATCATTCTTGCAAGAAAACCAATTCGAAGTTCATCTAACTGATCACTTGCCAAATCTCAAATCTAGGGAAGGATTCCAGTTTCAGTCCAATGCAAATGAGGGCTATTTCAAAAATGTTGCTCTTTATGGGAACGCCAAAAGACCTTAAACACTGCAGTGTGCCAGAGTCAAGCCATGAAAGAGGGAAGTTGCTGCTGTGTATCACGGTACTAATCACAGGAACCAGACAAGAAAAAACAGCAGTTGGGTGAGGAGGTGTCCCATGAACAGGGATAATGTCTGTGATGACCTCTTAGAAAGGTCATTGAATTAAAAGCTTCAGGGGTCACAAAAAAGTAGAGCAAAGGAACCAATTCAGCCTTCTGTTACCTGTGTTGATGAAACAATGTGTAATTTGTAGGAAATGTGTCTACTCAACACATACCATCCCAGCCTGCCAGATACCATGTTTCTGGTTTCAATGTCACCTTACCATCACTGGAATTCTCCATGGCTTTTGGATGCTGGGATTGACACCAGGGCCACTACAGTCTTCCAGAGAATGCCGTCATTTACTCAGGGGGCAGCTGAACAGTAACAAATGAGTAGGCAGATGAGTGAGTCTCTGGTTCCTCTGTCCCTCCTCTCCTGGGAAGGATCAAGAATGCTGCTGCTTTGTGAATGTGCCAGTGGTTCCAACTTAACATGGGATTCTGGATCAGAGCTCCAATGCAGCTTACATCTCAAAATCCCAGACAGCCACTAGAAGACATTTAATAAAGCCCTATGGAGCCTGTGCCCTGGAAATGGTAAGTGCATGGGAGTTTACTAGGCCCATGGGGGATTGAAACCACAGGCCCAGGAAGGAAAAAGGCTATTTTATTGTTTTTCTTGTAAACTATCACAGGAATTCTAGGGGCCAGCACAGAGTTCTACAAATTGTAAAACATGATACATTCTCTTTTTTTTTTTATAATGATGGGGCTAATGCTTACAAGAAAATAATCTTCATTTGCAAATCAATTAATAAAACAAAACACAAATTTTTGGTATTTGGGTTTGACCATAATGGGGGAAAGATTTATTACTGGCAGTACATCCCAATCTGTGGATGCTTCTGTTGCTAGGAAATTTCTTTAAAATAAGATTTAGGGAGACTTAAATGCTGTACTTGTGCCTATACTTTTTTTTTCACTTCCTCCTCCTTCCCAGTCCTAATGTTAGATATGGATCATAAATGTCTTATTTTGCATTTCAATAAAATATATTTATGCATTCAGATCTTTCATCAAATGTTAGAGCTTCAAATATCTTAAACACGAGGCGGGGACTGCACATTGGTTTGGGGGTTTGGAAGTGTTTGGTGATTTTTTTTTAATTAAGAAATTGCAAATGGTACCAAACAAAATCTAGGAGCACAATCAAGTCTAATTCCCCCAATAATTATTATTAATATAAAAAACTGGGAATATGAAGCATTCCCTAGCACTTTTTCACCTAAAGGAGACAACCAGAATGAGATGCAAATCAGTGCTCTTATCTAATGAATAATGCAAATGAGCATTCTGCATATAGCAATTCAGTCTGCAGGAATTCTCTCTGCCTCACCTCACATTTCTTGTGGATTTAAGCATCGTGTGTCACAAGAAATTAGAGAAAGGAATTGCCAAGTAATGACAGAGCCTTAGAGCCCCAAGTCAGTGTAGACAGTAAGGACATTAAGATACATAGTACAGCAAGGGAGGGAGGTGACATCTCATTAAAATAAAAATATTGCTATTTTTTCTTTACCTAGTTAATGGAGTTGTGTGACATTATAATTTACATTATCTGTGTGGTTAATACTTAAAGGAATCGTCAACAACTCTTTTCTGGAACAATTTTAGAGAACTTTAAAAACCCATCTTCCTCCCAATCCCTAGTAAAGGAAAAAGAAAATCACCTCCAATATTTTACTTTCTCTTTGATACAAGTTAACTAACACTTAAGATTTTTCAGCAGAATGACAATCCACTTAAAACTGTTCTTTCTAGCTACTCAAAAGGTACTCAATTCTTCAAATAACAATTGAAAACAAACTCTCATTTACACAGCACATAATCAATTGATGTTAACCATGGGTGTGCTCACAGTTACTTTTCAGTCACGGGTTATTTCACTGAAATGTATTTTTGATTTAGAATCCACTGCCATTGTCTCTAGTTTTGTAAGAAAGTAGCTCTGAATACAGAATTCTTTTCCTTGTGTATAGCATAATGTACATGCCTTGGTGTTCTTTGCTAAAACCCTTTCTCTGCTAATCCCAAATTTTAATCAGTCTGCAAGAGTGTTCAGATAATCTTGTGTGAATGTGATAGATTCTATTTTTCACCAAAATATTTAGGAGAGCTTTGGGCTTGAAGAGCCTGCAGCACAGTCCTGGGGCTCTTTAGAGCCACCCTTACAGAGACCTCTCAATATAGAAGAGGATCAAAGTCAAGCAACAAAGGTTACATATTTATGATGAATGTTACTTGAAAGATGTTGTAAATTCCATGCCATTAGAAACAGGTGATATTGACCACACACTATCCTAATTAGGACAATGGCCACATGTAATTGTTACCACACTAAGCAATTAATGGACCACTTTCTTATTTTGGTTTTGTGATTTTCCTCAAATTTTAATTTTGGAGAAAACATTCAGATAACAAAGCCTGCTAAGAATTATGTTGAATACACATAATAAGACTGTGTTAAAAACATAATTTTAAAAAAGTAAAGGCAATATCTTTAGAGTAGGGATTTGGTGACATTTATTTGAAACCCCAGAATACATTTTTATTTACTTCTCAGGACAATTGTATATAGCACATTATTTTTACCTTATAAAATTACTAGTAAGTCACAAGACCAGTTTGTAAGTTCTGATGAGAATTTTAAAATCTGAACTAGAAAAGGAAATATAAAATTCCTATGTAGTAAGGCATTCTTGTGAGTTGTATTCCAGGTAAATGCATATTTATGTTTATATGTGTTTACACAGTCTTGATGTAAAAGATATTACTGTTAATTTTAGTTTCAAAGAGCTTAGAAATCTGTGCTCTAGGGCCCTTCAGTGTGAATGTTTGATGATTCAAGACATTCAAACATTCACACTGACACTGAGAAGGAGCATAGAGAAGCCAGGTGAACCTGATTAGTATGCTTTCTAAGTAAAAGGGTTGACTAGGTGTCCATACCCATATAAAACACAAGCTTTAAGAAATTTGCCACCTTGTAAAAATGCAAATATATTTTCATTTCCTAATGGGTTTTACAAAAGGAAGCATAGATTGTATTACAATCTGTAGGTTGCTGCCGGGGTGGAATCAATCCGTGTTCATATCTTCAGACAGAAAAACGAAAGGCACTTTAGCACATAGTAGTAGTGTATAAAAGGCCTTCAGTCAATAATCTGGGCAAAGGTAAGGTTCCCAAAGTGGACCCTCTGCATTCTTAAATGTTAGACAGCCATCCCCTGAAATGCCACTTTCTAAAGCAAAACTGGACTAAATTTCTCACAGTGCTCTTACTCAGAAACTCATGAAAAGAGAACCAAGATAAACAAGCAGAGAGCTCACCCTGAAATTCAGAAAACAGAAAAGAATATCAAAATATCCAGGAAATCTATTTAGAGTTTCAAGGATGTTTTATATTCATAAAACAAGAACAAAATATTTTGAGAAAAAAATTATCAAAATAGTACTTTGTTGATGGACACCTGGTTTGGTTTTATAATTTGGCTATTGTGAATTGTGTTGCTATAAACATGGACATAAATATATCACTACAGTATTCTGACTTCAATTCTTTTGGAAAGATACCAAGGAGTAGTATAGCTGAGTCATATGGTGGTTCCATTCCTATTTTTTGAGGAACCTTCAAACTGATCTCCATAGAGATCATAGAGAATTGTACTCATTGACAATTTCACCAACAGTGTATAAAAGCTCCTATTGTCCATCAACAGATAAATAGATTGGATAAAGAAAATGTGGTATGTACACGCAATGGAATTCTACTCAACCATAAAGAAGAACAAAATTATGTCACTTGTAGGGAAATGGATGGAATTAGAGCATATTATGCTGAGTGAGATCAGCCCATCTCAGGAGGTCAAGGGTTGTATGTTTTCTCTCATATGTAGAAGCTGGAAAGAAAACAGGAAACATAAGGGACTTTAATGTGGAAAGAGACTTGTTGAGTAATGAAAGGGGCTGGGGGAGGATTGAGGAAGAAAACAGTTCAAACAATAGTATGGCAATATGTGAAGGCATTACTACCAATTTCACTAACATAAGTGGGGAAGGACGAGGGAGGAACAGGGTGGGATATGGATGGAAATACAAGAGCTATGTGCATGCATGCTTTTATCACACTGAACCTCACTAGGATGTGTATTTGCAATACACTAATAAAATAATTTTTAAATTCAACTGTGATCAAACCACATAAAACATACTGTCTTAAATATTTTACAAATAGTAATTTATTATTATAATTTTTAAGAATCTATTGAAATAAATGTCTGGATTATCAGAGAAAAAAGACAAGCAACAGGATATATGATTAAAAAACAAAGATACCTGTAAACATAATTCAGGTGTTTTGCCTTCAAGGAAGAATGAGTAAAGAACAGGAAGGAGAAATTATTAAAATGGTAATAAAAAACTCTTTCCCACAAGAAGAATATGATAGTTATGGATTGACAGGATCCACCAAGGACCCAATATAATAAATGAATAAAAGAACCATCTGGATATAGCAGCATGAATTTTCAGAACAACAAGAATAAGGCGAAAGTCCTAAAATGTCTCAGGAGTGTGGGACATTATATTGTTGGTTATAGTTATTTGTTTTGGTTTGGTTTTTATGGGAAGGTAGAGCTAGAGGAAGAAGAAGCTTAGAGGGAATGTTTCCTACTCCATTACAATCAGGCTAGGGCATAGGACTAGCTTGGAATATGAATGGGAATCATATACACTATGTCCAAGCAGCTTTAACTGTCACTATGTCTACATGTCAAACCCATAGCTCCTTTGTCTTGCCAAGAGGTGAGTATACCCAGATAGGACTTGTCCATTGGCAGATCCTAGACTTAAGATGACACATGAGACTGAGCCCAAGACAACCCACAGTTAACATGTTACAACCCAGTAAGATTTGGGGGCTATATGTCACCAAGACCTACCTTAGAAAACATTTCTCACCTAGAAAATGGAAAGTATGTTTTTTTTTCAGTAGCATTGAGTGGAGCCATACCTTTTGAATTATGAATGAAACTATTTTAACATAGAATTCTATGCCCAATTTATCAGTCAAGGTGAGGATAGAATAGAAAACATTTTTCAATATACAGGATGTAAGCAAAGTTCAATTTTCATACACTTTGTCTTTGTAAGTTACTTGAACCTTTGCCCTAGCAAAATGAAGAGAAAACAAAGTTAGAAAGACATGGGATCTGGGAAACTATAGGTCGTACCTAGAAGAACAATGAAGAAAAGCCCTAGGAATGGATTTGGAATATCTGGGGAGAGATATTGACATGATGAATATGAGAATATAATGAAGAAAAATAGTCACACAAGCCAGGTGTGATGGTGCATGCCTGTAATCCCAGTACTTGAGAAGTTGAGACAGGAGGATCACGGGTTCAAGACCAGCCTCAGCAACTTAGACTCTCAGCAACCTAATGAGATCCTGTTTCAAAACAAAAAAAATAAAATCAGGTTGGGAGTATAGCTCAGAGTTAGAATGCCTCTGGGTTCAACTCCCAATACCAAACAAAAAAAAAAAGAAAAGAAAAGAGAAGAAAAGAAAAACAGTGAAAGAAACAAGGCAAATAAAAACCTCACAAGAAGATACAGGCTAATTATGAATCAATGTAAAATATGGCATAAGTTTTCACAGCAGATAAGAGTTGAAGAAAAAATAATTCCTCTGACACTGACACTGATCATTCTCTTTCAACTCATGCAAGGATGAAGCACTGGACCTATGGAAAAGCAAGGAGAGCTCCAGCTCTGTGCTGAACCTGCTCCTAATAATGTAAATTCGATTTAGTACCCTTCTATTAAACAGTCAATCTGAGAATAAAGAACATAAGATTTGGCTGTATTTGCCAGGCAGAATGAAAATCTCAACATTGTGAATGGTAATCTAAATGGGAACATAGCTGGCCAGAAGTGGGATATGGAAGAAGGGGAGAAAAGGAAAAAGCAGTGGAGTTTTCCACTCACTGAGTGGGAGGATGGAAGGGTCTTACCAACTGGGTCCCCATTGCAGCCCAGCTCCAAGGAGTGCACCACGGTGGTCCTGAAATATAATCCTGATCAATAGTAGATTATTTCTGAAAGATTACCACGTAGGACTACAAATATCAACTAAATATCAAAAAATGGAAGGACCAGAGGGAAAAAACAAAGTTTCTAATTATGCTATAACATCATCTTTAAAACAGAGCAGCAGTCAGCATTGCCTAAAGCTGGCTGGTAAGTCAAACAAAGAGAAGTACAGATATGTCTAGGCCTATGGAAAAACCTGCTAGAAGTAATCTGGAGCCCCCCTTTTCAAATTTCCTCTTGGAAATGAGAGTGGGGAGGAGTCGGGCAGGTGACTTGCTCTTCCAAGCTCTTCTATACTCTTTTGTTAGCATGTGCATGTAACATTTTGCTAAAATGAAACTCTTCAAGGCAGAGTACCTTGAATAATATTAGGGTAAGGACTTGCTGCAAGTTTGGGGGCATAAAATGACTTGTTCTCTAAACTAATGCTTTAAAAGAAATAAAATTGCAGCTATAAAGGGAGGTGAGACTGAGGAAGAATATTGAGGGAGTTCACTGAGATGCATGTCTCAACTAGGGACTTTTCACCTGACGGGATATTTGGCAATACCTGGAGATGTTTTTAGTGTGTCAAAACTGAATATGTGTGCATCTTGGCATCAAACAGGCCAAGGGTGCTGCTCCACATTCTACGATGCACAGGGTAGCCACCTACAACAGGAAATTATCCTGCCCAAATCACCCATTGTGCCACGGTTCAGAAACTGTGCCTTATACTGTGTACGTTCTAAGGTAAAAGAAAAAGTCACCAACTAACAAGTGGCAGAAAGGACTGAGTGAAAGAAGGAAAGGTTAGGAGGAAATGCAGCATTGCAGGCAACCTAGGTATGGCAAATAGAAGCAAAAAACATTGAAAATACAGATTGTGAAAAATTATATTCTGTTTACCCATATTAGTGAATGTCCTAATGTAGTACAGCATTGCATTTAATCTGCCAATTTTCAAAATTCATATCCATGTTCATAGCAGCACAATTCACAGTGGCCAAATCATGGAACCAACCTAGGTGTCCATCAACAGATGAATGGATTACAAAATTGTGGGATATGCACACAATGGAATTCTACTCGGCAAGAGAAAAATAAGGTCATTTGCAGGAAAATGGATGGACCTGAAGAATATTATGTTAAGTGAGTTTAGCCAGTCATAGAAGTAAAGGGTCATATGTTTTCTCTCATACGTGGAAGCTAGGGAGTGACTAGAATATAAGAGGGACTTGAGATAATGGAAGAGAAACCCCAGTGGAGGAAGGGAGGTGGGGGGGAGAATTAATAAATAAATTAATTAATAAAAGAAACATTTCCATTAACATTATGTACATATGTGAGAATACCAATGCCAATCTCAATATCTTGTATGAGGAAAGGGGGGAACGGGGAGGGAGCCGGTGGAAAGCTCATCAAGTGCTGTGTGCATGCATGTTACTATCACTATGAACTGCATTATGATGTGAGACTATAATGCACCAATAAAAGTATTTACTTATTTATTTATTTATTTATTTATTTATTTATTTTTGCGGTACTGGGAATTGAACCCAGGGGCGTTCTACCTCCGCGCTACACCCCCGGCCCTATTTTTTATACTTTATTTTAAAACCGGGTCTCACGAAGTTGCGGAGGGCCTCACTAAGTAGAGAGAGAGAGACAGGCAGAGAGAGAGGGAGAGAGCGAGCTGAGGCTGGCCGCGAACCCGGATCCTCCGGTCTCTGCCTCCCAAAGTACTGGGATTACAAGTGTGCGCCACCATGCCCGGCTTCCAATAAAAGTATTTAAAATACTCTAATTCAGATAAACATCATAGCATGCCTAAGCTGTATTGTAAATATAACTGCAGTTTATTCCTGTCATTTAATGCACTTAACACTGATATTAGGATTTGCACATTGCTAAACCAATTGAGTATAGGCAACCCTTGGATTCCTTAGTTGGGGATCAATACAACTGACTTATTTATAAGGGTTATTTCAGTGAAATTCTTCCTCCAAAGCTTCTTGGATTCATATAGAGCCAAGCAATGCTCTTCATGGCTGTGGACATGCATAGTAACTTTTGTTATAATTTCAAGCACAAAAAATGTGTATATCATATTTTTTCCACACCTCCCTTATTAAGTGAGTTGTGCAGTGTAGTTGAATGGGTAGGGATAAAAAAGTATTCATAGGGAATAGTAAACCATTTAACTTTTCTTAAAACAATCTCCTCTATCATTGTGCTGTTCTATAAACTTAGTTTCTTTGTAAGTAGACTTTATCTCATAATCAAAATCTTCAGTTTTCCTACCCAATAGTAAGTTCCTTGAAGGTAGGAACTCAACTTCCTTTTCCTCTAAATGTCCAGATGTAAAATAGTGGGCCGCCAACAAGTAGCTATTGATTGATTTGTACTGAATTGCTGAAGTTAATTTCATATCGCCCCCAGAAAGAATCTGTACTTGTCAACACTAAAATTACTTATGATCTTATGCAAAGACATAACCAACTGACAAATTTATGAATCTTTAGCAAACTGGCCTTAAAATTACTTCTGGTTCTCACCACACATATAGTAAATGAGTCTGGAATTCTCATGCCAAGTTGAAATATGGTGCCCTAGAGAACTCCCACGATCGATCTCATTCAAGTCAATTTACTCATTGCCCCCCCAATACGCCACTATTATTAGACACTAGCCTTTTGTTTCAAGTTATGTAATAGCTTTTCATATAAGACATCTGTTTTATAACTTACCTAACTTTCTTAGGGAAAAAAACAGGAAGCAAAAGGGAAAACAATACCTCAGTGACATTAATTACACCAGCATGTCTTCCAATGCTTTGGGAGGAGGACTATGAACATTGATTGCCATTGAAATGAGACCTGAAGGATATATCAGTCCTGAAAACCCCACTTACTGTTCCTATGGCTTTGAGAAATCTAGTAATATCCTGATGGCTACCTAGGGAAACAATCAATTTCTCCTATGAAGTTGCCCAAGGCAGTAGCCTGCTGTGTGCTGGTGCCAGCATCCTTTTTCAGGTTGTTGAATTCTAAAATGCCTCTTGCTTTCTGACACAAAATTTGACTCGGATATAACATACTAGTAGGTAAAGGTCCTTCCAATCCCAGACAGACTTGCAAAGAAATCTCACATTCTGATTGCACTATTGTTAAACTTTATTCTGTTCAATAAATTGTTTTTTCCTGAGTTTAGAGCTCTAGGACGCATCCTAGAAGAACCACTGTGCTGAGCTCCACTAGGGAAGCATAGCTTGGCTGCGGAAATCAGAAAGCACTAGCTGAATTTGAAGCCAGTACTATAATTGCTGTTCAGTATTCGATAGTATTCCAGCATTCATGCATTCCTCAATAATATATTGATCAAATAATTAAATAAGATATATCGTAAAAATCATAAATTATCATTTTAAAATTCATTCATTTATTCATTCAACCAATGGTTATTTATTAAGTACTAATGGTTATTTACTAAGTATTCTGTTATATACTAGAGATGGTACTAAGTTCTGGAAATAGGGATGAATTATCCTTGCTCTTGAAGAATTTATAAGCTAAATTTTCAACCATGAACTTGCATTAAATTGCTGAGACAATTAAAAAAATCCGTGATCCTCATTTCTAAAGGTAGGTCACAAATACTGAAATTTCTTTAAAACACCCTAGTAGGTTCTAATGTGGAGTTTAAAATAAGATCCTTACCCTAACAGGTGATGTACACAACCAAACCGGAGATCACAGTACAGCGTAGGAAGTGTGGTCATAAGCATAGATGTTATGTGAATATGTTGGAAAGTCATAAAACTCAATCTTGGTGGAGAAGGGTGGTCAGGGAAAGTTTTACCAAAAAAAATAGTCTTATAGTTTCTACAGAAGAACAAAAGAATTTCCAAAAAAGAGCCAGGGAGCCAGGCATGGTGGTACAGGCCTGTAATCCCAGTACATGAGAGGCTGGGACAGGAGATCTCAGCTTTGAGGCCAGCCTCAGCAACTTAGGGAGGCTCTCAGCAACTTAGCAAGACCCTACTTCAAAATAAAAAAGGACTGGGGCTGTAGCTCAGAGCTGGAATGGCCCTGGGTTCAATCCCCAGTAACAACAATAAGAATAACAAAAAAGCTAGAGAAGAAGGAGGGAGACAAGAAAACAAGCAAACAAACAAAAATCATGTATGCAAGAAGATTTGCATATTTTAGCACAAAAGGAAACAAAACTAATGGGCAAACATCCAGCCAAAATGCTGCATCCCACAGTAGAAAGAGCAAGCGACTCAGCTCAAACATCAGCAATGTGTCCCTGGGCAAGTTCCTGGACTTCATTGACCCATGTCTCCATCTACAAGTTGGGGATAATAATAGATATCTTGCAGGGTTATTATAAAGAACGGAAACAAAATGTGGCACCAAATAGACATTCAATAAATGGCCATGATTAAGCACATATAAATATGATTCAACTCCAGATATTACTTAGATAAAACACTGGTTTAGTAATTGGAGTAAGTTGATAGTTAGAAGACTGAAATTTCAAGATTTAATAAAAACACTGCAGACATATCTTTCTGTTGTGGAATAGAGTACACGTTATATTTTATGCCACATTAATCCTGAACAGGACAATACCACTATTACCAATAGTGGTATTGACTAGTACAATGCTTTCATTAATCAAGATCAGAGACTTCTCATGGAATTTAAATTCCATTTAGAAAAAAATATTCTAAAACTCAAATCTCTCTTCTAGGACTAAGAAAAAATTCTCAAGATTCATTGTGTGTGTGTGTGTGTGTGTGTGTGTGTGTGTGTGTGAAATATTTTGATGTTTAAGATTTGTTCATCTATCTGTCTTAGAATGGTGGGCAAAAAGAAAAGAGCCACAGCTGTTTTTCTTACTGTATTTCGCTGACATAAATAAGAACTTCTTGAAACATTTCACAATTCTTTCATCAGATGAGGATGGTCTTCTGTTAAGATCCAGAGAGATGTTAAACTTTCACTCCCAAGGTATGAGATGTGCTAGGGCACAATTAAAGGATGCTGGGTTTGGCATATAGTTTTTCAGACAAAGCATAGTGTTGTAGGTCATACTTGTCAAAGAAATTTTGGCCCAATTCTTTATTCCTTCCCTGCCTCAAGCAAAAGCTTATTCAATTTATCTATTACTGAAAAAGAGAAACACCAATCCCTTTTAACTGGGTTTTTTGAAATGGGGATTTCTAATGAAACCCTAGTCTTTCTATATCCCAGATACTAGTATGTGTGTGACTAGATGGGGGACAGGGAATCAAAAGGAAAAAGGAACAAAACATAAAATGGAAAATACTCCTAGAATCATGAGTTGTGAGGAGGCTTTAAGGTACATTGAATAAAAATACCCCCAAAATATCCTGGCTAGGTATATCTCAATAAATCCTTGAAGCACTGCTACATGATTCTTTGACAAATATCACATAATGGTTTGGAAGTGAAGTATAATTCCGTTCCTCCTACAGAGCCATTATGATTTTCTTGTGGACCAGTTAATTTATTACCAGGCTCTCTTGTACCAACCCAACACCAATCTGGAAACAGAAAAGTCCCCTCTTCTGAATGAGGCGATTTCTCTAGAAAGGCATTTATTCTCAAGAGTCAGGTTCACAATAAAATAAATGCAGAAGGACACTACCAATTCTCTATTTTAAAGTGTGCTAAGAAAAACTATCATGAAAATTCTACTGACAACCAATGGCTTTAAAAGTGCTAGTTTTTTTCTAGTATCAATTAATGAATTTATGTTTATGAGAGTCCCTAGTGACACATGGGAGAAACAGTCTATAATTTATGACAAACTCTTAAACATATCAATTCTACTAAACTTTCATTTCCTTTTAAGACAACTTTAAAGGCAAAGCCAACATCTGCCACATTCCAAGAATACCTTAACCAAATTAGTGGTTGCTTTTTTTCCCTAGTGACAGTAAAAAGACAATGTTAAGTCTCAGTTTCTGCAACTTGACTTCACACATTAAGGTACACAGGTTAAATAAAAGAAGTCAGAAACCAGACTTCCAAGAGTTTTGCTAATTGTGTGACTTTGGGAAATTACATAACTTTTCTGTGCCCTGCAGTTGAAAAGTAGAGACAATAACAGTACCTAGTCATGGGGGTTGTTATGGGTTAATAGAGTTAACACATGTGAAAGTCTTATAATAGTCTCTGACACATATTAGGTGTTCAACAGAAATTAGTTATTGATACATTATTGTAGAATCCCAATGAATTCCTTGGCAAAGAGTACAGATTTGGGGGTTGGGGGTGAATTCCACGTCAGTCCTCCACGAATGCTGTAATGTTCGACAAAACAATTTCCCCTTTCTGGGTTTCACTCACTCAGGGTTCTCAAGTGTAAAGCAAGGACCATAACACTTGTGTCATACACCTGTTTGATGATTAAGCAAGGGAGGAGCACAATGCTTGACAACCTATAGCAATGAGAGTGAATGAACAGCATGTAAACTAAATTACCAAACTGGTAGAAGAAGGGACACAAGAGACTGAGAGTAAGTTAATCTTCAGTCTAAAGACTCCTACATCTCCCACCTGCATTCTCAATAAGGAAATAAATCCAGGCTGTGGGTAAAAATACTTCTATGTCCCAGTGCAAATGTGAAGCCAGAAATCTGGTGGTGACTCTAGTTTTCAGCACTCATGTCAAAGATTTTAGCACTCATGGGACAAAATTAATAATTGTCACTTCGGAGTCTCTAGAAATACTGTGAGTTTTCTGAGAGTGGATGGGCAGCTGCTTCTGAGGGGCAGGGAACTGGAGTTTGGAGCGATAAATGCAGCAGTGTGTAGTGACCATCACAGGGCCCCCACGATGCTGTGCGCAGGCTCCTGAGAACCCCGCTGGAACATACAAAGGACACCATGGGAGTCTACTGCCTGCTGCAGAGACCACAGAGGTACCCAGTGTCTTTCAATCAGCCAGGCTCCCTGAGACAGGAAAAGCCTGAATCTCAAGCCCTTCCTTTCAGTGCCTTTTGCCAATGGCTTTGAGAAGGGGGACAAGCAGGGGGGAGAGAAAAAGCTGTGTGTGGGAGATGGAAGGACGCTAAGTCCAAAACTCAGAACTGGGACAAGATGGATAGAGAAAGTTAGCAAATGTAATAATATATGTGCAATGAGAAAAATAAAAAATACTGAGCATTTTTAAATATTAACAAATCATCTGTTAATATTTTTAAATATTTAAAAGATCATAGAGAGTGGTATTGATTTAAAATATAGAAAATATCATGTTAAAAAAGGTATCTGGTTTTGACCTGACAAAATAAGACCAATCAATGTGATTTTATCACACACTAAGGGCCATATTCAACCTGATGAAATTTTGTCTCATTCAAACATGAGTAGTTGGGACAGTAAATATTTATATGGTGCTACAAGTAATAATGGTCTCATCTGTTATTAAGATATGGGGAATGTATTCCTTACTACAAATTCCTACTCTTATTAAAGGGTTTCAAAGAAAAAAAAGTTAAAACTTGGATATATCCTTTACCATGAAAAATGGTGTGCTATATTTAATTATGAGGTTAGCAATGGTAACTTGATAAATTAGTATGTATTTTCAGAACCTGATTTATAATAGCTGCTTTTAAAATAAAACACACAAATGATGCCAAATAGTCCATTCAGTTAATTCACTTTCAACTAGTTTCCATTATCAGCATCAACAATTATAATAAGTTTGAATCTGGTTATTAATCTAAATGATATTAAATTGACCATTTAAGTAATTATTTATATTAGCATCACTGGTAACCATAATTTTTGCTTATAATTAGTTGATTTATTATTAAGACTGCTAATCACTTTTGAACAGTCTTCCCTTAGCATCATCATCATGCACAAGGTGATCATACAGATCAGTAAAATATTACATGGGTACTGAAATTTGTCCCTTGTTTGAGTTTTCAAACATGACAGAGATATAGCCCAAGAAAAAAAAAATAATGTATTTATCTTCCTTAGATTCTAATCCTTTTTCAATTTCATTTTCCTTTAAGTCTTAAAGTATGATTTTATGTAAGAAACCTAATAGCTAATCTACTTTGAAAATGGTTATCTTGGTATTTGCTTATTATCTTGGTTATCTGCTAAAAAGCAGATGTGATAGTCTTTTTGATGCATCAATTCTGCAAGGTTACAGTCACCAGTTATCCAATCGAACACTAATCTAGGTGCTACCTGTGAAGGTATTTTGTATATGTTATTAAAGTCCATAATCAGTTGACTTTAAGCAAACAAAATTGTCTCAGGTAATCTAGGTGGGCCTGACTTAATTCCTTGAAAGGCTTTAAAAGCAGAGCTGAGGCTTCTCCAAAGAAGAGATTCCAGCTGTGGATGACAGCTTCAGACAGTTCCCAAGAGTTCATACCCTTCCTACCCTTCCTGGTGGCCTGCATTACAGATTTTGCACTCACCTAGCAGCCCCACAATCTTATAAGCTGGTTCCTGGCAATTCATCTCTTAATATAGATCTACTAGTTCTGCTTCTCTAATATCAGAGATGATGAGCAGTCTAATCAATGACTAATCCTGACTGACACAGTAGGCTAGTTCAAGGTGTCTTGGGGGTTGTGTCAGAAAACAGAGGAAAGAGAAAAGTATTTCTTGCTCTAAAATAGACACCTTAGCATTTTAAATTTCATTTTTGAATATCCATTCACTTCTTTGTGAGAGCCTATAAAATGCAGATTTTCTAGATGGGGCAGCAATGTAAACTATTCCTATTAAAATCTTCACCATTAGAGGTCCCACACTCCTGCTTGAGGCACACAGAGGGTGGAGCCCACCAAGGAGAGCTCTGAAGACCAGTGGAAGAGCAGCAGATGAAAGGGTTGCTACCTTGTAGCTTGACCAAAGGTCAGTCCTCTTAGAACTAGTATTTCTCCATTCAAATTTCTTTGGAATTTTGCTCAATTATGAGCTTGCCTTCTCCCAGGTAGACCAAGACTTTACAAGAATGTACACCTCATAGGTTTTCATTATCAAAAGGACAGTTCAAACCAGGTGCGGTGGCATATTCCTGTAATCCCAGTACTTGGAAGGCTGAGACAGGAGGATCATAGGTTCAAGGTCAGCCTCAGCAACTTAGCATAGTGAGAGCCTGTTTCAAACATTAAAATAACAATAATAATAATAATAATAATAATAATAATAATGAAGGGCAGGGGATGTAGCTTGGAGGTAGAACACAACTGGGTTCAATCCCTAGTACCAAAAAAAGTCTACACCATGTATTGAGAGGCTCTAAAATAATCTTGGCATTCTTTATAAAACCTACAAACTCAAGCAAATGGAGTTGGATACAAAGCCCATAAAGTTTAATAATACATGTGCTGATGAAACTGAAACAGGTAGTTTTATTTGTACTTTACCAAGAAATGTGGGTATGTGTTGAACATGGGAGCCCAGCCTACACATGAAGGACTTAGTGATGACTTCAGCAAATTTCGGCCTATGAAACATATGGTGAATATTTGAATTGGTGACCTATTTGATCAATTTCTCAAACCGCCATGAGAACACCAAGAAATATCCAATGATTTCAAAATGTTTCTCTACATTTTGTTGCTGTATTATTTCTAAGAATCAGCCCTCTGTGGTTGAGAGACTGATGAACCCATCTTCAGTACGGAGGACCAAGACAAAAAGAAGGGAGATGATAGATATGAAAAAATCATATGAACTGCTTGTCCTCATGATCATCCAGGATGCAATTCAAAATATAATGATTTGTAAGAAGATTTAGTACGGGGTTTGTTGTCCTTGGTGAATGGCGTATTATTCAGCCATAACAAAGAAAAATTCGCCCACATGCAACAACATGAATGAATCTAGGGGACATAACATTAAGTGAAATAAGCCAATTGTCAGACAAATACTGCATGATTCAGCTTATATGAGGAACCTGAAATAGTCAAACTCATAAAAGCAGACATGTAAGTGGTGGTTGCCAGGGGAAGAGGAAGAAGGAAAATGAGGAGTTGCTGTTCAACCAATATAATGTTTCAGTTATACAAGATGAATAAATTCTAGAGATCTGCTGAACATTGTGCTAATAGTTGAAAGTGTCATAACTTGAAAATATCTTAAGAGGTGGGACCTCATGTTTTCTGTTTTTGCCACAAGAATAACAACAGCAGAAAGATAAGAGACTCAAAAACCAAAAATAGAACATTCCCCCATTTTTTCTCTTAGATTTATGCTTAAAGGAAAGAATTTGAAATTGCTCACTGATGCTTTTTTCTTTCATAGCATTTTAGTTTAAAAATGTATTTCAATATGTACTTACAATTAGACAAAAAAGGTGCTTAAAATCTGGGGAAAAGAAACAGGATTAGAATGACATCGTTTGACATTTTCTTCAATATTTTTGCAACTGTGAAATATAAACAATATGTACTAGCATATTTAAGAAGTTGATATTGTATTATATTATTCTAGAGTCCATTAAAATGTAATATGCATTAAAAAAGTAGATCCACTTCTATTTTCCTCATGGGACCAGAGATGCTCATGAACAGGTATAGACAGAAGCACACTGTCAAGTTTAAGATACTGGAAATTTCTAGGAAGAGAGAAAAATATTACTATCTACTGGTATCTCTCCAAAAGAATTAAAGTCAGAATACTATAGGGATACAAGTATTAACCATGCTTATAACAGCACAATTCACAATAGCTAAAGTATGGAACCAACCTAGGTGTCTGTCAATAGAAGAATGGATAGAGAAAATGTGGTATGTAGACAACAATGGAATTCTACTCAGCCATAAAGAAGAACAAAATTATGTCACTTGCAGGAAAATGAATAGAACTAGGAGATATTATGCTAAGTGAGATTAGCCAGTCTCAGAAAGTCAAGGATTATATGTTTTCCATCATATGTGGAAGTTAGAGAAAAAATAGGAAACAGAAGGGACTTTAAATAATATGGAGATAGACCTGTAGAGCAGTGGAGGGGGGATGGGGAGAGAGTTAGGGAGGGCAAGAGGGAGGACTGAAGAAGGAAACAGTTCAAATAATGCTTTGGCAATATGGGAAGGTATTGCTGCCAATTTCACTAATACCTGTGGTGACGGATGAGGGGGCAGCGGGGTGGGAGGTAGAGGGAAATACACCAAGAGCTGTGTGCATGTATGTTTTTATCACATTGAACCTCACAATGATATGTAATTGGAATGCACCAATAAGATATTTTTTTAAAAAGCAGAATTTGCATATCAGAAAAATTTTCTTATAGATGTGGTTTTATTGTCTAGATTAGCAACTATTTAATTTTAAGCATTAATTTACAGCCTTCTAATATTATTTTTTTTAGAATTTGGTGCTAATGTCTTTTTTTCCCTGACAGTATTTTAAAATGAAAATGAGGACATTATCAATGGTTTCCTATGCTGATTATGGATATCCATAAAAAATAGACAAAGAAAGAAAGAAGCAAAGGAGAGAAGGGAAGAGACCAGTAGAGCAGCATTTGAGAACTGCCTTGTTCATTTCAGACTATGACTACATGAATAACCTTCTAGTTTCACAGTACAGTTCCCATTAGTTATGCTGTAAAATGACCAGGTACTTTTCCTCCAGAGGTCTCAAAGTTCTTTTCTGGTATCATTTTGTCAATAGTCCAATGCTTCTGATTCTGCGGTGCCCAGAGGAACTGTTCTAGCATTATGTCTATGGAAGCCTTTCATAAGCCTCATGACAACTCAAGGTAAGAAGCATCAATAATGACTGCAAGGTTCCTTTGCCAAGTGCTTACTTAACTAATGAACAACATGTATATGAAAAGAACAAAGAACGGCTTTATAAAAAAATGGAAACTCAAGGGCAGTATATTTACATCCTTCTGAAATCTACCCGAACTTTCATTCAAAGATTAAACTAATTACAGTTGGGCACTTTGTGCCTGGTGCAATATACTTTTAAGAAGTTAATTAAAATCTTAAATATATCTGGTATTCCAACAACTATGCTTTATTAATTACAGCTAGAGGATGACATTTATCCTTTCAAACCTTGTTTTTTTTCATTTGTAAATGAGGGATTTACATGACTCAAGATATATGAAGTCATGTTTAAGTTATGTTTGTACAAATGTAAATTATTAGTATAAAAATAATGGGTCTTGAACTTAAGGCACTGATGATAATGAATCACATATAATATATATTATCTTGTTTAATAAGCTGGGGAAAAGGTAATGCTGATATCCTGTCATTTATCAATAGATTCCTCTAGAATAAGTTCCTGGTGATCATGCATAAATATTTGTATCACTCTAAGGATGACTGCAGGTAGACTCATGGAGTTATGAAGATTTGTTCTGGAATACTGTGGGGAAAATCAAGTAAAAAGGCTTTTAAGTAGCAGCAGAAATAAGTACATAAGAAGACTTATGGTAACGTGCCTCTGTATAGCACTTTCTCCTGTTTTATATAGTCCTCTGCATTTTATAAGGTACCTCCACCTATGTGATCATGTTTAGTGATTGATAGATTATAAAGTAAGAGAAAATAACAAATAAAGGAAATGATGTTGATGTGTTACATCCTGGAAACACAAGGGCAGCTGGGCAGGACTTACATTAATTCCTGGTCAGCACAGTCATAAAATTTGTTACTGTTCAGATAGATCCCCAAAAGGAAATCATTTTAAAAGGGAAGCAAAAGACAAGGCTTTGCAGTTTCCTTAAGCTGGAATGCCCTTCTATTTCTTCTCCCATCTTGGAGAAGTCTACTCCTTTCTCAAAACTCAGCTCAAAGATCTTCTCCTTTGATGAAGCTGTCATTGATCCCTATGAATCTGCAACAAATCCTTCTTTCTGTGTTCTTACAGCTCTTTACATGTAGCTTCTTCTTTTCTGTAAGTAATTACTTTTTTTCTAAAGCTTCTTGAAGGAAGAGGCTGGCCTGTTGTTATGATGTTGATGTTGATCTCCCATCATGCCAAGCACAAGGCTTTACAAAGAATTCCATAAACAAATGCACTGAATGAACTGTGTGCAGGGAACATCATTAAATTAGAGAATGTACAGCTGAGAGAGTACTACATACTCTGTATTAGTAAGCTTCCATTATCATAATGAGATACCCAATGTGAGCTACTTATGAAGGAAAAGAGGTTTATTTAGCACACAGTTCTACAGGTTCAACATTCAAGATCAGGCAGCACCTTTGGTTTAGCCTTTGATGAGGGCAGTGGATGGTATAAGATCATGTGGTAATACATGTAAGAGTAAGAGTGACATTTCGGACCAGGAACCAGAGAGAGATGGGTCAGGACAGGCTTGCTCCTTTTACATTAACCCCCTTGCAAGAACTAGCCAAAGTCCCATAAGAAAATACTTTAATCCCTTTTGAAGGCATATCCCCAATGACCTAAGGCCCTCCCATAGACCCCACCTCTTAAAGGTCTACACCATCTTCCAATACTGCCACCCTAGGGACCAAACTCCCAACACATGGACCCTTGGGAGAACACACGAATCATATCCAAACCAGAGCATACTCCCACAAAATGTCCCCAAGAGTCTCTTCCTGCCAGATTCTAAATGAGGCTACTTTGATATCATAAATGATGCCAAAGACAATAGAAGAAGAAGCGAAATGGCAGAAAGGGACAATAATAAAAATGAAAGTGGAAAGAGCAGGGATTTAGGAAGGAAGACTGGTAGAAGTTTCTTCACTCCATATTAAGGGTCCCCTAGGTACCAGGCAGTAGAATAACTGCTGGGGATACCACAGAGAACAAGGCCCCATTCCTCTATTCAAGGAGATTATAATCTTCTGTGGGAGGCAGTTAAGAAACTGATTATTACAAAAAGAAGTGGTGGGTATATTGCTAAGGAGAACGACCTCCTACAACAGAGTGGTTGCATTGGTGAGAAACTTCACTTTTAGGAGCTTGATTTCTCATCTTGTGAGGGCGGAGCTATTTGACTACAGGAATTTCAATTATAAAGCTGCACATAATAGCTTCAAGAATACAGATGCAAAACCAGACACATCACTGAGCAAATCTACCATTTGACAACTGTCTCCATCAACATTCTCACTACTATATCTCAAACAACTGACCACACGATTTAGAGGAAGGAAGAATTATTTGCTCACAGCTTTGTTTAGATTCCAGAGTTCAGTCTATGCCAGGCAAGGTCTTCAGAGCTCAGGGCATGGCAGCACGGAGCAGGGAGAGAGAGAGAACAAGGCTCTGCTTTCACATCAGGGAGGCCGGAAGCAAGAGAGAGTCAGCAAGCAAGGGGATTCAAAGACACAAGTATGATCCCTAAGGCCATACCCCCAGGGACCCACCTTCTCCAGCCACATCCCTTTGGCCTGGGTCACCACCCAATAAATCCATTACAATGGATTTATCTACTGATGAGATTACAGCCCTCACGACTTAACTATACCAATCCTGAATATTAATATTGGAGCCCTTCAGGGGATATTCTATATTTGACCATAACAGCAACATCCAAACTTCCCCCAAGAAGAATGGTCTTTACTTTCTACCACCACCAGCATTACAATTATACAATCTTATAGGGACTTAAATTTCTTAGAAATCTTTATCACAGTAGCAGTTATTGGTGTGCTTGTTGAATGTGTTTCTCCCTGCCTTGGCCTTGAGCTCCAAGAGGTTAGGAAATGTGTCTGCTTTATACATCTTTGTATCTCTAGCACAGGTCTTTGCTCCCAGGTGATGCTCATCAAGTTAAATTCTAAGACCTGTTCCTGTTATCACCCAATGTCATGTAAATAAAGTTCTTATATGACCTGCAAAAGCTTTTCCCCTCCTGTGTGGTACTCATCCAGCATTCAGTGCAAGGCCTGTACAAGATCAAGTTATAACTGAGAAGTCAGCATAATGTACTGGGCCAACAAGCACTGTTTGGGCAGACTGTGCCCCAGACAAGGCAGCCCAGCTAAGCTGGGTGTGGGGGCTGAGATCTAGCCTGCTCTTCCTCTTCAACCACCCTGCAGGCCTACTTTTGTAGAAGGAAATAGCACCTCTTCTCAATTCACATGGTCACCTTGATGCAACTTGTTGGTGTGTCTAATTGAGCACACTATATCCAAATATCATGTGAAACTAAAAAAAAAAAAATGCAACGGGAGTAAGCAGAAATAATGAGGCTAAAGGGTCCACCTAACAATACTTCGTTTGGTTGAGCAAAAGTATGGTGGAGATCCATTATACTTCTAGTGGATCAGAAGAGATTCCTTTGAGGAAGAGGAGAACATGGATAATATGGCACCCAGAAAAACTCATTAAAGACCCAGCATTTCCTTTCCCAGGCAGGAATTTCTCTTACTTACTAAGCCTTCATGCAAGCCAAAATGCTGAGCTTATTCCAATATGCTATTAATAAAATGAGCCTTTATTTATTTGCACAGTTATTTTGTTAACTTTTTCAGAAATAGTTATTATGTTGTTTTTAGGTAAGTCTAGTGCAACTGTTAATACACCGCACCATTATAATCTCAGCGCAAATGCCATTGCATCCATGAGTGATTATTTTAATACTGTTTTATTTAGAATACATTTCACTTACTTTAAAACCATGGTTATGAAATTATTTTGATTTTAAATACCTGGCTTGGAGCCTGCACCTCATAAGCAGTTAGTTATTAGATGACATTAGTAACATCAGGGAAGGCCAGACAGGGAGGGAGGCTAATGGGAAAATATTCAGAAGATCCCTTCAAAGCAGAATGACCTGAACCTTTTAGCAACTAAAACGATCATCGCAATGATAAAGACAATTAATATTTGTTGAGCACTTACTCTATGCCAGGCACTGTGCTCAGTACACCATTACCTTATTTCTCAGAACAAAGAAGTGAAATAACTTGATTAAATTTTAATTTGAACTTTCATATGCATTTGAATCCAAATAAAATATCTTTAAGGGCATGTGCTTCCCCATGCTAGACACTGCACTCCGGAATACCTGTCTCTAAGTGTCCAAACTTAGTGATTCCAGAAACTTCCTCTCTATAAAGGGCAACCCCTTCTTAGGAAGGGCATAAAGAGGCACAAAGCTTGCTGGTGATACTCCTATAAAATCCCCATTTCTCCCAAACAAATAAGAAAATATACAATATGTATGCTGATCTACCTTCCCTGTCAGTCTAAATGGAAACTTCCTGGCTGTGGTTTTAATTGGAAATGGAACCCTTCCCTTGCTGTCCAAATTTATTACAGTTCCACATCACCCTCAGGTTTTTATCTAGGAGACAAGTCATTCTGGTGATGGATGAAGCAATATTTATATATCATCTTGCAAAGTAAGCAATGAGACTTCCGTTTGAAAAGCACTACTAAGCTATAGTTACAGTTCAATAATGAAAACAGTGACTCTGGGAAAGAATTACATATGGCTACTAAAAATAATTTTAAAACTGTGGTTATTGTATAAATTGTATCGGTCAGAATAGACCTTTCAATTCAGGTGGTCTAGGGGGCCACTCTTAAAAGGAGTTTGTTTATAGTTTGGCTGGATATTTATTTCTTCAAATTTCATTCTCCCTTCTGTTGACTTAATTCTGAATATTTATTAGTGATGCACATACAACTTCCAAGTGATTTACTTATAAATAATTAAAACAAAGAGATATTAAGAACCAGGGTCCATGTAGCTTGATGAAAAAATTCTGAGGTAGCCGGGCGTGGTGGTGCACGCTTGTAATCCCAGTACTTAGGAGGCTGAGACCAAAGGATCCGGGTTCACAGCCAGTCTCAGCTACTTAATGAGGCCCTCCGCAACTTAGTGAGACCTGGTTTCAAAATAAAGTATAAAAAATAGGGCCAGGAGTATAGCTCGGAGGTAAAATGCCCCTGGGTTCAATCCCCGGTACTGCAAAAAAAAAAAAAATTCTGAGGTAATTTGGTTTGCTATCATACAGATCATAAAATCTAACAAAAAGTGTCCTCATAGCTAGAGAAGTAAGAGAAACATGATTTCTTAGATATATGTAACGACATAAGAAAGAGCATAGCAGTGAACAAAACAGAACTCATAATGAGGGTCCACATAACCTCTTGGTAAGAGCGCAATGTGGTGTGACCACATCAGATGGAAATGGTCATAGTCTACATCCAACAGATTGGCGTCAGGGTGCACTCCTTGGGAAAATAAAGCAAAACTTTTGCTCATATGCACCATGAGACTGGTACAATCTACACTCTTGAAGAGTGACTTGTAATTACAAAAAAAAAAAAAAGAAACGTCCTAAGTTCCTATTGAGGAATGCATTTATACAAGTTATATGCTGTGTATGAAACATTTTAATATACACAGACTAGATTACACAAATCAAATGAATAATTTGAATAATGTTACCAAATAATTTTTAGGATGATATTATTTGGAGGGGGGGTTACTGGGGATTGAACCCAGAGGCATTCTACTTCTAAGCTACACCCCCAGCCTCCCTTTTTAAAATTTCGAAACAGGGTCTCACTAAGTTGTTAAGGGTCTTGATAAGTTGCCGAAGCTGGCCCCTAACCTGCAATTTTCCTCTCTCAGCCTCCCAAGTACTAAAATTGCAGGCATGTACCACCACGTCTGCCTGGGGATGATAACATTTTTAAAAACCCAGCATCAAGACTATGTATTGTTTTTAAATGCACAGTTTGATATAAAATGTATAAAAACATGGACTAGAAGAAAACACCAAATTCAAGTCACTGATTTCCTCTGGAAGAAGGAGGTCAGGAATAGATAGGGGAATGGGGACAAAGATGATTTCAATTCTGTCTGTAATGTTCATTTAACTTTCAAAAATCCTAACCAAAACAATATAAATTACCATTATTAATTCTACATGATGTTTGTAGATGTGCTTATGTTATTGTCTATGTACTTTAAAATTATTCAATTTTAAAAATAGAGCAAACATTTATGATTTTCTTCATGATGAGGGACCTTCGAGATTAAGAACTTTCAGTACATCCAATATACCTCAAAGACCAGGTGTGTGTGAAATAATAATCTTAGGTATGAGTGTTACAGTCAAATTCACAAATTTGTTTTAACAACTAATTCATACATTCAACAAATATTTACTAACACCTAGTATGGGCAGGCACAAGACATAGTTCCTACCCATTGGAACTTATATACTGGAGATTAAAAGGGATATCAGTAACTGAATAAATATATAACAATAAATATTTAAGAGTTATAAGTGGGCTGATATTCAGTTGCAAGGTAGAGAGTAAGTCACAACCTATGCTGTCTCTTCTGATTGGTCATTTGTGTTGCTCTTGTTGTTCAATTGTTTTTTCTTGGTATTGGGGATTGAACCCAGGGGTGTTCTGCCTCTGAGCTACACCCCTAGCTCACTCTATCTATCTATCTATCTATCTATCTATCTATCTATCTATCATCTATCTATCATCTATCTATCTATCTATCTATCTATCTATCTATTTATCTATCTATCTATATATATATTTTGAAAGAGGGTCGAGCTAGGTTGCTGAAGGACTCACTAAGTTGCTGAAGCTGGTCTTGAGCCCACAATCCTCCTGTTTCAGTCTTCCAAGTACTGGGATTACAGGCGTGTGCCACCACATCCAGATTCAATGTTTTAATATGACCCCTCTAATAAATACGATGCAAAAGCATCAAGCAGACTTGGGGGATGGAGAAGTCTATGGAGGAGATGAAGTTTAGATAGGGTGTCAGATAGGTCCCTTTGAGAATTTTTTGTAATCATACACCTGAATAAAAGGTGGGAACAAGCTATAGGAAATATTGACAGTGAAGATCCAAAGAATGAGACAAGAACAAGCTGCATGTTATGAGGAACATCAGAAGAGTATGGCCAGAGGGGACCAAGTGAGGGGGTGCAATCAGAAGATTAGAGTGGTATGCACGGATGATCAGGAACTTTCAGGCAGTCACTAGAGTTTTGATTTAATTCTGAATGGACACAAATGTTACAGGAGAAAGTTGAACAAGGAAAGTACCTGACTGACTGATTTTTTAAGTTGCAGTCAGCCCTCCACATCTGTGGGGGGACTAGTTCCAGGACTCCCTGCAGATACGGGTGCTCAAGTCCCTTATATGAAATGCTGTAGCATTATTCTGTAACTACACACATACTCCTGTATATTGTAAATCATATCTAGATTACTAATGATACCTGATACAATGTAAATGTTATGTAAATAGTTGTTATACTGCATTATTGACGGAATAATGACAAGAAAAATAAGTCTGTATATATTCAGTACAGACACAAGATTTTTTTAATATTTTTTCAATCCCTGGTTGGTTAAATCCATGATATACAAAGTGCAGATATGGAGAGACAACTGTATAAACATATATTATATATAATATTTATAAATTACATATTATATCACATAATATAATAAAAGTTATGTGAGTTTGATAATAGAACAAGAGTGGGAAGCAGGGAAGTCAGAAAATACTGCAGGGTCCAGCCTAGACAGGAAGCTGGTTGGGACTGGTTGTTAGCATTGGAGAAGGTGAAAAATGGTTGGATTTGCAATATATTTTGAAGGTTTTGCCAACGGGACTTTCTGATGTGTGTTATGAGGGATATAACAGAGTTAAGAAGGATTCCTACATTGTTTGTCTTGTGCAGTTAGATAGATGAGAACAAGTTGCCATTTACAGATTTGTGAAAGACTAGAAGCGGAATCATGTAAGGAGAAGAAATCAAGAGCTATATAATAAACTTGTTAAATTTAAAACACATAGTAGACATCCAAGTAGGGACACTAGGTAGGCAGTTGGCTATATGATAACAGTTGTTATTGACACTGTTAAAAAAAAACCTAAACAAAAGCATCATGCTAACTACTTTTCTCAACACTTCACCCACAGAAATATGATTTTGTTAACTAGTCAACAGTTGCTGACTTATTATTCTGGTTTGAGATGGTGAATACAATATGTACTCAGCTCTCTATGATTTCTAACAGCTTATTTCCATTTATATGAACGTGTTAATGGAAAAGAAAAACAAGAATGGAAACAAACACTGTTGATTGGTTCTCTTATCCCTGAATAAAGACACTCATCACATAATGTGTATTTCCAGCATTCCATACACTCTGTTTACAGAATGCAATTTTCTGAGGTTATTTCAGATAAAAGGCTTTTTAAATAACAAAATCATAGTATTGTAGCTCACAGTCCAAATCATAAATGTGATTTTTAAAATGGCGTTCACTGTGGTTTTATCCCACTTGCTACAAATAAAATTAGGGGGACTAGAATAAGAATGGGATGTAAGTATTGGAGTGCCTGATTTATCCTGTTCCCACTATAAGCTGGGAAATCACTTAACTTCATGCCTCAATTACTTCTCCTGGTAAATAACAATAATGATAGAATTGAGGATTACAAGAACCAACACAAGTCAAGCATTTAATACAGTGCATGGCACCATGTAAGCTCTTCATAAATATCAGCTACAAATATTATTTGGAAAAACACAACACAAATTCAATTCAGTGAATAAGCAATAAGTTCTGCTGTATGTCAAACACTGTACTAGGCACTATAAAAGCACCAAGCCCTTAGAACATTATTCTAAGCCCCATGGTAGATACATTGATGAGGATGCTCCCTAACACCTCATATAAGATTGGTCTCTCTGAACTATGAAATCAAAATCCATATGAAATGGTTCAGACATTCACAACCAACCTCAGATTAACATATTGGCCACCAGCTTGTTTTCTCTCTGTCATGCACGTGTTCTCTTGTGTAACTTGTACAGACTACATAGGTTGGATTCTCCTCTCTCATGAGAGAACCTGCGGATGGTCCAAAATAAAAATGACCTCAGGCTGCCCTGACCCCAAAGCAATCCATAACTTTTGAGCATCACTTTCCAAAAGATTGAGGACGTCTGGTATAACCTTCACATGACCTACAAATCTCAGCCCTCCATGTCTGGCAGGCAATTTTTAGTTCTGCACATCCCACACTCATGTCTTCTGGCACCTCTGCACACACCAAAATATCTTTCTTTGAAACACAGAATTCTTGTCCTAGAACAGTCTTCTAAGCTTTCAGCAGGTTTCATATTCCTTACCCTTGTCCGATCTTTTCAACCAATTTATAAATTCTTCTTTCATATAAATCAATATAGAGGAATCATAAAAACATTGCTGAAACACAAGATTAATTTTTAGGCCATGCTTGGAAGTTGTTTGGAAGGGTATTTTTTTTTTAATTTTATCATTTCTACGAAGGAAAGGGATCAACAGAAAAGAAACAAAAGTTACATGTGATGGTGGAAAATCACTGAGAAGACATGACCTGATGCAGCTGGACCCTTCAACAGACATCAACCTTCTAGAACAAAAGGGTTAGCTCTTTGTACTGAAGCAATACCCAGCTCAATTCTTTATTTAATATTTAGAAGACAGCTCCAAAGTAGGTCAAAGAGTAAAAACCAGTTCTGGTTTCTTCCTCAGCTCACATCTTTAATTTCCATGGAACAGATACTATGTGAATCTATCTATTCCTGGCAAGATGAGAAGAAACTTACAACCTGTCAATCTCACTTAACTTCTTTTTCAATATTATGCTTGCAAAACAACTTTCATCATTTTCTCCTATTGTAAGGGAAGAAATTCTGAAATTAAGAAATTGCACATGAAAAATCAGTCTGCCCATTGGCTTGGTCTGGTGAATTAAAATCAAAGCAGATTCCACACTAGTGGCTTTGTATAATGGATATGTTTCAGTATGCAATTGTTTCCAAAAGAACTGATTCTAAATGGAAACAGAAGCTTTGCTTAAGGGTAAATAACAACTTTGCAAAGTTCCTACATTAACAACAAAAGACACAGAAGTGGGTTTCTCAGATGAATCTTTTCTAGCCCTGAGACTATGGCTCTCTGCCACCAAAACCCAGTGCGGGAATACATAGCACTTCCACAAAGTGAAGGGTGTGGAAGTCTCTGAAACAAGAGCTCTTCTTCTGGCAAAAGGATGCTCATATTCTGAATTGATTAACAACCAAAAAAATGGAGTTTGTGTAAAAGGCTCAAATTTACATATATACATATATATTTTTAAAATTGGTGGCTTTAGTAGAAGAATTAGAAAAGGGGCAAAAAGTACAAGGGAATAAAACTATTACATTTTGAAATGTAGTATTTTTTCGGTGTGTGTGGTACTGGGGATTGAACCCAAGGGCATTATACCTCCCCAGCCCTATTTTTTATTTTTCATTTGGAAACAGGGTCTCACCAGGTTGCTAAGGGCCTCAGAAAGTTGCTAAAGCTGGCTGCAAACCTGCAATCCTCAAGCACTGGGATTACAAGTGTGAGCCACCATGCCTGGCTGAAATATAGAAATTCAAATGGCCAAGATACATTAAAAATCAACCTCAATAAGCAAATGAAAGCATGTTTCAAAGGAAATTCCACTTTTACCTTCAAATATGTCCTTATATCACTGTCAATTTTTTTTTCTCTTGGAAAGGCAATTTTACTTTTTGCCAAAAGGGTGTGCTTACAAGGGCCAGGTAAGCAAGCACAAATGGCAGGAAGTTTGCAGATTTTATCCCTAACACAAATTTCTGCACCTCACTCCTATTGGTGGGAGCTGGTTTCACAGTCTTATGCAGTTGGCTAATTCATCTAGAATGGAATGTTGGGGGAGGGGTTGACATTTGCAATTTTTCAGGAAATGCTAACTTACAAAGGAACAGGGATTTATACAAGGTTACAAAGGGTGGTGTGGATAAGGGCAGTTTGATTTGAGGGGGTTACTGGGGATTGAACCCACAGTCATTCTACCCCTGAAGCACACCTCCAGACCTTTTTATTTTTTATTTTGAAACAGTGTCTCACTAGGTTGCTGAGAGTCTCACTAAGTTACTGAACCTGTCCTTGAACCTGTGATCCTCCTGTCTCAGTCTTCCAAGTACTGGGATTACAGGTGTGTGCCACCATGCTACCAGCTCAATATGGGTAATTTGATTCTTATATTTTTTGACAAACTGCATGTCGTCATTTATCTGCCATAGCCCTATATCAGAAGAAAACTCATGGACTTTCTCCAGTATTAATGAGGATGTACAGACACACTCATTTTCACAATATGCCAGTGGATATATAAACTGTTGATTAACTTCCTGGTGGACAATTTGACAATACTGGTCAAGAGTCTTACGGTATAAAAACCAAACAACCTAAATGTCTATAAATAGAAGACTGGTTGAAGAAATACCCATATGTAGAATACTATATAATAGTATATCTCAAAAACATAAGGAGTTTTTTTTAAAAACTAATTGTACAGTGATAAATACATTATTTTTCCATGTATGCAAGTTTCAAAATAATGCTATATATAATTTTGGCTTACAATCAGTATATAATTTTCAATCATTTGTTAACTAAGAGAAAGAAATATAAAGGAGGGGAAAAATAATACCAGAGAGCACAGCACATAGAAAAGGCAAACTGTGTTTTATGAAGCTTTTGTTCTAGTTATGTGTATAGGTAAGTATATGTTTACTGAGTTCCAAAATGAAATTTATTTCTCACATTGGGTTAATTTAAAGCAAGTTTTAAAGACATAGGTATAGTTCACAAGGTGTAATTTACTCAACTTCAGTGTTTTGTTCTCAAACGGGTCTCCTGACTTGTTCTCTACTATGTGGCCAAAGCTGTCTTTCTATTTCCTCCAGAATGACTCTGGTGTCCAGATGAAAGACAGAAAGGCCAGAAAGAAGGGCCTGCCTCACTGCCAGGACACCTCTTCCCATGCAACTGACATAAAGACCGTCCATTCCATTCAGCGGTAAGTCCATCCTTGAGCACACAAGAATGTAGCTCCACCCTTTAGCCTTAACATAACACAAGGAGCTCAACATCCTAAGAGCATATTCATTCAACATGTGGGAGAGGAAGGCTCTGTTTAAAGAACACAAACCTGATATGTGTTCATCATATCATTAATCAATAGCAAAAAACATGAAAGTGATATCAAGTTAAGTTGAAATATTAATAAAATATTATGAATTCACACAATTGAATGTAACTATTAAAATCATATTTTTGAAAAATATATAATGACAAGTAAATGCACAGAAAACATAGTAGTAAGTGAAAAAAATTGGTGAAGTGCTGTATGTGATATGAATCCAATTTTGCAAAACAAAATATGTGATATACTTAGGAGAGAGACTTGTAAGAAATACCACAAAATGATTTTGATGTTGCATGTTATATTCTTATATCTCTTCCAAAGTACTATAATAAACAAGAATTATGTCTCAGAAAAAAATATTTTAAAGAATTCAATTAGGAATAAAAAAATCCTCATGCACAATCTAGATAGATGAAAGATACTTTTGGTATCAGAACTCAGAGTTGATTTTGCCTCTACTATATCTCTTTTGAGAACATCATGAGTAGTTAATTCTTACTAGTGGTCCTTAATTTATAGAGAAAGAAAAACAAACATTGAACTTAACAATGATATTTCTTAAGCAATAGAAAACATTTTGGAAATCAAATGCTATGGTTTGATTAATTGATCAATTCATCAGCTAAATCCATGCTATTGTTTAGTTGTAGCCTAAATGCTATAAGATATAAAAGCAATAAAATGTGTAGTTTGTGCTGGATTTGCACCATGCATCAGCAAGTACGGTGGCACTCTCACACACTGTCTCATTTGAAAAACAGTAATTTATTTGAAGAGTCAGAATATAGTAAAGATGTGAAACAAATATGTGGGCGCATAGAACAGTAAGATGCAGTAAGGTGCCAAACAGTGGAGGAAAGTAGAGCGTACGGGTAGGGCTAACTACTGTATATATCTATCTCCATCTATATATCTATCTAGATAGAGGTAGATGATAGATAAGCAGAAGGAGTTAAACGGTCAAGAGAATGATACCAGCTGAAACTGGCAGGAGGTATATTATAGAAAATACCTTGAATTAGAACTGGAAGGGTGTTAGAGATCAGGGGAAGTGGAGAGGAACATAGACTATTCCAAACAACAGGCCTGTCTTTTCTGCTTGTCCTGGAAGATAGGAGGTGACAGGTGAGGGGCTTGTGTGATGACACTGGTCCTCAAAATCAGATATCGGCCTAAAGCCAATGTTAAAAAAAAAAAAGAAAGAGAAGAGCAAGCCACCCAAAAGTCTGGGATATGCCCAAGAGATCCCAAAAGAGTGTGGATAGATTATGGTAATTTAGAACACTGCCTCTCACTCTTTTTGAGTGATGCCTTTCAAGATTAAGAGAGAAAAAGATTACGCCATGGGGGACTGGAAGAGGTCGGCCACAAGATGGCCATTATTCAAAGTCTCATGTTTTACCTTTAAAACTCTTGCATTTTTTCATTCAGTTAGTTTCCCCTATGCTTTGTGTAAAATTCAGCTCCGTGTAGATGAGCCCTGGTTTATCTTTCTCAGTATACCCCAGCATCTCCTAAATTAAGATACATGTGTAAAACTTGTCAGAATCTATTTTTGCACCCCCCATCCTGCTAGAGATAAGAGGTTCTGCCATTTAATAGGTCCGGAAACTATCATTTAAATGCTGCAGGCACCCATCTGCCCCTCCCAGTGTTTTTCCCACTTCTTTTCAGACGCTTTTTAACATTAGGCACTTGGCTAGCAAAGAGTATTTTCCAAGTGGCCTTTGACATGCTGCAAAATAATGTTTTGCTTTTAAGTTCTGAGTGCTGCTCTTCCTGCTCTGTCCCTGTGACCCCTGGGTAATACTACTTCATATTAATTTTACTCAGGACTCTTCTTTACTTCCTTTGTAGGCAGTAACCATATGTTATTTGACTTTGATTCTCAACACCATCGCTAGGCTTTTGCATGCGCTATATACACTGTTCTCGTCACTCTGCATGCAGTAATCTGAAATAATATTTGTGAAGCATTAGCCCAACAGGGACAACAGCACTCATGCCTATAGAGAACATTATCTAGGGACAGTAAATGACATGAGGTGGTTTAAGGTTTTGTTACCCCTGCCACAATCTTTATGGGCTCCCTCCCATGACCTCCCCCATAAGCCATGCATGTTATGCCAGTGCAGTTCAGCCCAAATCCAGTAGCTCCTTCCAGTCAGATTGCCAGCCTTAAATCAGCTAGAGATGTCATAGGGTCCTCATGTAAAGTATTGGGAAATAGGGCAGCATGCAAACAGATTTAAAAACAGGTAGGGTACTTCTTAGGCTTGATGCAATAGATAATAAGTAACTATCATAGGGTCCTCAACAAGGATTTACTTGATGTAGTGATAAATCAAGTAGATTGATCTCCATGGAATTTTATTCATAACAAACGTGAATTAAACTTTCTTAAGAAATAAGTCTAAATAATGAACTAATAACAATGAAGTGTTAATAATGAAAGAACTGAAGGTTTTTAAAAATTCCATCTGGCATAATTAAGGGATAAATCAGTTCAAATGAAAGATGTCACTATTATTAAAACTTCATTCATTTATTGAATTATGTTTCATGTGAACAGAGTGTATTTTTAAGATTAATCAATTATATAAGTCAATGTTATTTCCAGTTTTTAGAAAATTGATATTAATCCCTTGTCAATGAAAATGTAGCCTAATTTATCAAATTAATTTCTCAAAGGCCACCTGATAGCCACCAGATGGCAACCTGAAATGATGTCAAATCAGAAATTTAAGTTTTGGAACACCCCTGAGGCTATGCATTTCCACTAACCCCACAGGTTCTTGTGAAATCATAAAACACAAAGGCTTTCCATTACTTTAGTAAATTTCATTCAAATGTAATAAAATATGCTCTATCCACAATGCTTGCAATAATTAAAGATTTTTTCTTAATAAGAATCTATCTAGAAATAGCACAATGTGGAATGATCATTAATAGACCTGTTAAGGTACTTGAATAAAAGCCTATCAAGAGCACAACACACATTAGTAAATTTCCTAAGGAAAATCCATTTTCATTTCAAATTCTGACATTCTATTTAGAAAAAGTATACCCTTTCTTTTAATTATTTCAGTAAACATAATGAGGGTATTGCTAACTACACCTCAGAGTACTTTATTTTCTCCTTTTTTTTAGTATTATGCGTCTACTTGTAATTAAAGGCGTGCTACATTAATGATGCCGAAAGTCTCCAAGGGAAACATTTAATGTCCACCTCATAATATTATGCCAAAATTACATGCACAGAAGACTTTTTAATAATCTTTGTTTCCTAATTTAGTTTTGATTGGCTCTGAAATCCATGGCAGCACTCAAGGGCTCCCATTTCCACAGCCATCAGCACTTCTGCACCATAAATTGTACAAACACACATGACTTCCGTCTGTGGGCTTCTTTTCAAAGCTTCTGTTTAACTTATCCAGAAAATTAGCTGCAGGCTGGAGATAATTGCAGATAATTTTGCCATTTTTAAGCCACTGGGGTGTTGCACGGAGAGATGACAGCTAAGTTTGTCTAAACAGCAAGAACAAGACACAGCTTTGTGCTGTCACTTCAGCTCTACACGCAGCTTCAGGTCATCCTATCTGCTCTCTATGCAAATGAACAAATTGTCGTCACTACTTGATCTGTGTTTTCTGACAAAGCTATGCTACCTGATGCTTGTCATGTAGCTGAAAGGACAGGATCTACACAAATATGTTATCCCAGTCGAAAGCCAAAAATGCTTAGTCCTCCTCTACCCTTCCAATTCTTCCCCCTTAACAAATAAATTAAAAGAAAATGTACAATTTTCAAAATATACAATCCATACATTAGTATTTATGTATTTTCCTCCTATTCCACTCTCAAAAACAGAAATGGCAGGATTCTCTCAGAAAACTAACATTTTAAATGCTTTTATGATTAATTTTAAAAAATTAAAATTACTTGGCGTGAGCTTTATTAAATCTGTTGTCCAGGTTAATAAGCAGAGATCTACTATTAAAGGGGATCATATGCTTCTTTTTCCCCTAAAATGTCACTCTATACTAAAATGAATGCAACATTCATGGGTAGTCACTGGCATAGAAAGACAGAGCAAATGCAAAGAGAAGCAACACACTCTTAATGCGATGCCAGTGAGCTTCAGCTTCATACTGAAGGAATCGGCTGTGAGAAGCATAGGGTGCTTCTGTGACCTCATGACCTCATGCACTCTGCATTGCTATAGTCAAAGCTAATAAGGGGGTCACTAGCTGAGCAAGTGAAACCATTCTGCAGCAAACATTTACATACAGGGGCTAAATAGTTTCTGTGCTTATCTGGCAGCTACCCTGATGTAATGGGCTATAATGACTCTGAGGGAGCAGGTATGGATGCCAGTGTCATGGAGGGGAGGCTGTGTAAGTCATAACACAAATGACTTTATGGATCCCCATTAGACATTGGGCTAAGGAGCTCCTGAACGGGTCTGATATGACAGCATCCTGAGACAGTTTTACAGCCTTCTGTCAGGAACCCTTACACTGAAGAGTTTTATGGAAAATCCAAAACTGCGGATAGGAAGTGTGGCTATATTAGGTCATTATCATTGACGTGGCATTTAATATGCATACAAATAGTTCCTACTTGTGCAATGTAGAGATGATTTAAATCTGTTATGCCAATCATATGCTTATTAAGGACTATAAATTAAGGATCGATAGGTAATATCTCACAAACCTTACACTCTTCTTGGAAAACTTTTCTGCTCAATGACAAGGGTAAGTCCACCACAGCTCCTGAGACTATTATTCTATGGAGTTTCATGTGAACATATAAAATATACATCTTCCTGAACTTGAAGCCCACAGAGGGACATCATTTTCATTTGGCCTCTAACACACTTAGCCAGTGGACAGGTAGGAATTAGCTTGTGTAAGGACCTTAGACCATGTCCCTGTGACAGGCAGGCAAACAAAGTCCTGTAATGTGCCCTTTCCTGCTTATGATGAGAGAAAGAGGCATGCTGACGACACATGCCAAGTATACCCTTCAACATGACGGACAGGAGCAGCTGAACAAGCGTCCTCTGGCCAGAGGCTGAGACCAGGGAAGTGGCACATACAAATCACACCTTGAACACATCGTACAGGACCCGTGCATGTGGAAACAGCACCCCAAAAAAGATATTTGCTATTTTACTTGGATCTGTAAATTATTAAACAGTTCCAGAAGAGGCACATTGTGACAAGCATCACATAAACCAATATAGAGAGCTAGAGTTTCCTTAATAATATGAAAAGCTGGCCCCGACTCTGTCCTCTGCCACAAGGAGTGGACGATGTGCAGCCTATCACCCGAACAGCAATTTCACCCTGGATTTTCAATGAGATCTTAAATTTGACCTTTCATGAGAAATTATTAAAGACCTTATATAAAGCCAACAGCTGTACCTGCTCTTTTACAGATTTATTATTGTTTTACTAATATGTTTGAATAAACTCCTCGGGAAGCCTGTGGTTTCTAAAATGTAACTTCCTTGCAAAGCACATACCTGTTTCCCAGAGAGACGGGTCCTCTTTTTGAAATATTTAGTCTTTCAGGGCACTTTAGTCATAGTGACACCTAATAGCCAAGTTCTTTTTCTCACTTCCACAAAATCAGGTTCAGACTATAATTCAAACCAGTCCCCAAAGGCACTTCTGAAAAATGGCAAGCCCTTAGCTTTTAGGTGAACACCACTCTTTATTGCTCAAATTGTTTCCTGTTACAAAACCTTTTCTATAGTCCTCGGTTTGAGATGATCTTATGCTAATTTAACTCACTGGGGACTGTGAGCAGATGCTACTTTGATTAATAGTTTCACTGTCCTGAAAATGCCAGGCCAGGTTCAAGATAATAAAGTCAGGTAAGAATACTCTTAAAATCTGCCATATGATTCTACCTGTTAGGAGGAGAAACATGGAATCACAGTTCTTATATCAAATAAAGAGCAACTATAATAAAAAAATAACAACATAAACCAAATAGACACATAGCCTGAATTCCTTAGCACATTAACTGACACCATGTTAATCACCAATCTCTTTACTTAGATCTTATAGGCATATTTTCAACTATATCCTTAGTGGAAATTCAATGTTTTGCTCCAATGCTACCTTTTCACATCATATTTAGCTTTCCACCAAGAAAAAGGATTTTATATATCACTAGAACAATGAATTTTTAAACTTTGCTTATCAAGACGAAAGTATCTGCATTCGTATGACCCAGGTCATTACTTTTCAGCAAATACATTTTCAACATTACAACATTCATCTTTAAAACACCCATAGAAAACCGTGATCCTTGATAATAAGAAGCTGCATGAGTTGGTAAATAAGACTTTTCTGGAAAAGCCTCTCTCCTCTGCTTTTCTTCTCACCAGTCTCCTAACCCAGGACTTCCCAATCATAGCTGCTTCCTGATGAAGGAAAGCGTGAGCTCTGATCTAATCGAATCTTGCACTGTGGAATTGGGGACTGGCCTCATATTTGCATGTGAAGAAACCTTTGCTTGGTTACCAGTGGATTTTATCCTTAACCCATGTGACCTAGTGATATTCCCAAACACCAATCTGAAATTTAATCTTCAATTGGACTTTTCATTTCCTCATATATACACTGCACCTGCCTCAGTGAAACTTTTGGTTTGCTGGGAAGCCGGAAGTTCCAGTGCATCAATTCTACCATGCAGGGCAAATTGTAGCCCCAGGTAGTACAATCTTCCACTGAGAACGAAGCTAGCCTGGTAACACAGTCTGCACCTGCAGATCTCGCTTTGCAGGAACTGAGCCTTCACGCTCACCACATCTGTGTGCATCTGCAATTCCACCCCACTTACAGAAAATACTTTACTCAAAGGGTTGCCTCACCATTGCACAGAATGACTCAGGAGGGTCTCCACAGGTAATATCCGGAGGATCCAGCTTCACTTTCAGATATTTTGTCATGTCCGTGGATTCTGGCTGACAGGCCATGTAATCCCAAACTTTCCCTTCTTCTGTGTAAATCTGAGTCTTACACACATCGTAATGTCCCCACACCAGAGGGTAGGGCTGTATCACTGACGACACTGTAACCCAAAGGGCATGGATGGACAGGAATCTTGACAAATACATCTCTAAATTCTTTGCAATCCTTGTGGCTTAGCTGTAATCTGTATCTATTTTACATATACATGTGTGTACATGTATACACACACACATATATATGTATATATATATATGTATGTCTTTGTGTAAGTAGGTCTGTATACTAAAAAGAAAAAAAAAAGAGGACGAGATCTCAAAGCAGATTCCAATAGGAGATGTGAAGGATGAAGATACTGTGCATGTTCAGGTGTACTGAGCACTTTGATGGAAGCCTAACATACTTGTGTGTTAGGCATTAACAACAACTTGCCACTTTTCCGTCGTCCTAGAACGTATCTATCAGACTCAGGTCCAGTTTGGTTTTTGTAAAAGATGTCCAGTAGCAGATAATAATTTAGCAAAGTGATGGCTCTCCCATTGTACATCCGATAACCCTGAGCGATCCCCAATATTCACAGCTCGCAGGGGCTGCTCAGATGCGCAGAGATATCAGTATCTGAAGCAAAAGGACGAGTGTCTATTGTCTGGTGTCTGTGTTCCATCAATCATTCTTTTCTTCTGGCACCAACACCCTTTTAGAAACAATAAGAGTAAGAGTTATTGTCCCAGAATCAATGCATTATGAAATGTATGATATGTTGACATTTTGGAGTTTGATGCAATATAAAGCAAATTGGTGTAATATGGATAACCTTTACTCAGCTGCTTCGCTAGAATGAACAAACCAGGGAAATGATTCACATTGGGGAGAATTTTGATGTGAAGGATTTAACTCTTCCATAACAAAGACAGATGTGTGAGTTCCAGGTGAGTTCCAGGTTCTTGCTTCAAAAATTATTTCCATCTTAACCAAACTGAGAGCAAGCTGATAGATTTAAACATTCCTCATACATTGCAGTGCTAGAAAATCTTCCAAGAGAACAATGGGGAAATGAATGCTTTTATAACAATGACAAAGAAATGACAACTACTTGTATGCCTTTTGTCTCTTGGCAAAGAGACCCTAGAAATCTCTAAATGCCTTGTACATTTCTTAGCTTTCGTTAGCTAGAGTGAAAACTAGCATTGTTGGCAAGAGCCTGTCCCTTTGGATTTGCTCATTATATTAGAAGAATTTCACATCTTTTGTTTAGTTGCATTTACAGATAAAGATAACTTGGCTCTGAAAAAATTTGCAAAAATAAAACCGAAAGAGCAAATCTTCCTTTCATAAGAATTTTCTATTTTCTTACATCTTTTTATAGTCATTACATCTGCATTTACAGTTATTTTCTGTAACAGAGCAGAATTTGTCCCAAAGGCGAATATTATGTGCGGCTTTAAAAGTAAAAGCTCTGTAGTAAAATGCACAATTTAAAATGCACATATAAAAATAGCTGAGGGTGAGTTAACAGGCCATGAAGCAGAATAATACGGCACTAATTCTAAGGGAAAATAAAAATTACCGTTTAAAGGTACTTTTGGTAAACTGGTAGTGCAGGCTACTTAACTACAGATACAACCCATGGAGAAGTTGAACTGGCAACTTTTCTCTCTAGAGATGATAATACAAATCTAAACAAATGCTAACATTTGGAATCCAGTTGTTAAAGGCGTACTTTCTCAATTATTTGGTTCATGTTCATAGTTCAAATTATTAACTACTTCTTAAATTATTCAAAAAGGGCAAAATATAAAACCTACAGCTTTGGAAAATTCCATTATAGACCCTTCAATTTACATTAAATAGTTTAAATATAGGTGTTCACTGTCTTCAAACAATCTTATATAGGGAATTCACTATACTTAAATAATGCACCATCTTAAAATGAACTAAGCCACAGAGTCTATGAAATGCCAACAGATGGTTGAATTGTGTTTCCATAGCAAAGTAATTTATAATAATTGCTTTATGGATGCAAGTGCAATTTTCATTATATTCAATTCATAAAATGTTATCATACAGCTGCAATTTGTGATATTTTCTATTAGGAAAAGTGTTGAATATTTGAGCTCCTATGAAGCAATAATTAGCAGTGTGTCTAAACATGTATAAACTGCAGATTTGAATCTGCCTCTTCCTTGTAATGTAAAGACTATAATGTGTTGAGCACATTTTGAAATATTAAGCTAAGAAAGAAAATAATCACAGAGGAGCATGTGTTGTGGCTACTACAGCCTTCTGCTTTTTTCAGACTCATTAGTAATTTTAAGTTGATGTTTTCAGAAACATCTAACACTCTGACAACTAATAATCTGAAAAGGTGTTAAAATGATATAAATCTACATTTTCTAGATGCATTTTTCAACTGTGTTTACTACTATAAGAGAAAACAAATACCTTCGGGGGTGAAGGAGGTGGGCATTACAAGTGTAGCAGTGTAAAATCCACTAGTCAAAAATTATTAACTTCAATTCTTAGTTTCAAATACACAGCAATGTATTTATCACGAACAATATAATCTCGAAGACTTGGAAATGAGTGCTCTGAGTTTGAACTGTGTGAGAATTATATGTTAATTTGTAGTATTATTTTTAAAAATATGACTTTAAGCATATATTAAAATGATCCCTGAGATTAGTCTTCATCTTTTTAACCCAGTGTTATTCCCTAAATTCATTTATTCTTGGTTACTCTGTCCTCATTCACATTTTGCCTTACTGCGACTTCAAAATAAAGAGTGACCATACATTTGTGCATGAAAAAATTTGGACACTAGGAAATGTATGTGAACCTGTTACTATCTCCTGACACAACAGCAATCCCACTATAATGAATTCTCATTAGACTATACCAGAATTATAATGATGGTCATTACACAGAATTATGGACTACACCATTGATCGAATGTAGAGAGCTGACAGGGGAAAATGCAGAGGAGTGCAAGATAGTTGAATATTAGGCAGTTGCAGGACTGTGCGACAGACATTCTTGACAAGAAGCAGCCAATTATAGCTTAAATTTCTGGCACATAACCAGTTGTGATTAATAGTTTTTCATTACATTACAGACATATTATTAATGTATTTAAAATGTCAAGCTTTGGCAAGCACTAATATGGCATGGCTCAGTTAGTCTGCAGAATTTACATTTAATGAGCTCCCATTGACACAGAAAAAGATATTGACCACAGCATATTACAGATCAGGAACAGAGGGTCACTAAGCTGTTCTTTAACATAATGATTTGATTTCATTCAAATTTGTGTGTGTGTGTGGCATCACCTACTATGTATTCTTCATTTCAGGGTCTCTTTACTTTCTAGTGCCTCACACACTTCTGAGAAAACCATTTTACCTTCAAATTAGTAAATCAAATCTATGAACTTCCATGACACACAATGGAGTAGAAACCTCTGTGAAAATCAGGCATGTGCCGTCAAAGTATAATCATGGAGCTTTCAAAGAAAATAAAATGATGCACAAATAGAATATTTACACCGCAACCTCTATTACCTAATGGCACTGGTTCCCATCTGGCTGTGCTTTCGACCAGGTTAAAAATATCAATAGCTTCTTAAAAGCTAGGTCATCATAGCAAATAGCTAGGCAAACCGATTAGGAGAAGGACAGTCAATGACATATTTGGGGACTTAATATACTAGACATATCCCTTCCAGCCCATAACTGAACCTAATTGCCAAGTAATGTGGCTTTTGAGTTTGTCTCAAGTGTCTGGGTCACCTCAGGAAGGGCAGCTTCAGAAGAACTGCGGGCAGCCCAGGTCTGGTCTCTAGTTTCCCAACCTTGGCAACTCACTATAATGATGCCATCATTTCTACCTGTGAATTAAAGTACTAAAAAGTCCTCTTGGATAAAAAAAAAAATCACCTGTGAATATGCCATGAGGACTCCATAACCCTCTGGTGTATAAAACCCTCTCAACCAATGAAAAAATACAAAATTATGCCATGGCCCTCAATTTGATGGATATTATTGATCAGGGCTAAAGTGGGCTATAAAATGGCTTTGCATACATGGAATATGTATTTTTCTGGAATTCTGTAGTGAATCACCTTCCACCTTGGATTAACTTTGTAGAATACATTTCACATGCCCTTCTCTCATCCAAATAAATAAATAAATAAATGCCTCCCAAAATATTACATGGAAGTAATATTGATTAAAATTATAGACAATTATAGTCCAAAAGCAATTGCCAATTTCATTTACTAAGAGGAAAATATTGCCAGCAAATCTCCTAACTCTAGCTGGATTTCTGCATCCTTTTATTATATAACCTCACTAGGAGGTGGGGGTGGTGGTAGTAGGCTATTTATTCCATAAATATTCAGCTCTTCAGGGGCACCTGAAATAGACAGCTGTTGACTCATTCGTTATAGACATTAAGAATTTTATAAATATGCATGTTTCTGAATGGAAAGGAACAAAAGGAAAATCGACTATAACCATATTCCATTCAGTGAAAAATACAGAGAAAAAGATACATAAATTCTATAACTTCTCAAATTAGAAGCCTCCAATACAGACATAATGGGATTTATTACATGAGACATTTTAACAAATATTGAATGCTCTTTGCACATATTTACTTGTTGTGAAGAAAGCATCTTTTAGTCTTCTTAGTGGGAAACACAGGCTTCATGTTTTTTGCTGTCTCTCAAAATATAAGGAATTTAACATGTATTGCAACATCATTGGCATGTCTTACTCCTGCTTGATTGGATGTTATGAGCAACCGCCTATCATGAGATTCTTAATAAAACCAAGGAATACACCTTAGTATTTGAAGGTCTCTATTTTCACCAAGAGAAGACTGATTAGAGGAATCAGCCCATATTTTGCAGGATGTCTGGGGGCGGGATAATACATAAAATTATTTCAGAATCAGTTAAGTCTAGAAGAAATCTGGTGTTTAATTACCAAATGAACAACAACTCTTTCATTTTCATACAGGATGTTCAGAGATCCAAGATCTCAAACACACATCTGAGAATATCTACACCATCTGAAGTTTTGAAACAAAACTCCGGATTCTGAAAATAAAATTATTTTTGAAAGTGCAATAAATCCCTTACTGACCTATACAATATAATGTAATTTACACATACACACATATAAACACACTTTTCAATCTTAACATATAACTGGTATCCTAAGTTGTATGAAATTTTATTTCTTTCCAAGTGACTTGGTGCTTTTGTTACTTGAGAACTCTCTCCAAATCCTTATTTAGAAACCCTATTAACTGAATGTGTAACACTCTAACTTTTAAAACGTATTACCTGATATTTTCCAGAGCAATAATGGAAATAAAGACAGGTATTTTCACCAATTACAAATATATAAAAGAAAACTGCAAAATACATTAGTCTCCTCCAAAAAAGTACCCTGAATCCCTTTCACCTAGTGCAAACTGAACAAAAATCTTAGTAAGAAAATAATTCTAGGTCTAAAGAAAATAAGTTATTTCTTTATAAAATTTTCATGATTATCCTGCTTAAATTTCACAATAGAAAATATTATCAAATTAATGGCTAGACATATGAAATCCTGAATGCTTCCATGCTGGTTCTTAGTGATTAAATTGATTTCCTTTTATGACATCCAAAAAGGAAAATACATCGTGTGTGTAATCCTTGGCGCATTTTTTCTTTGCATGCTGATCCACATAGATCAAAATTTCACTTTAATGAAAAAAAACCTGAAAGTTGTTTATCTTCAGAAATAATCTTGGACAGTTATTGGGCTGCTTTTCCCTTGGCAGACAGAAAGGGAGGCAGGACAAGGCGCTCAGAGTGACAGTTTAAAATACTTAATGAAATGTGGGCTCGCTGGTTCTCTCACAGACTACAGATACTCCTTAAGGGCTAGACAAATCCAAACAATCTTGTCCCTCCCCTGACAAATATCTCTGCAAAACTTTCTAACAAGTTTAACCACGGAGCATATCTGAATAAGTGATATTGATAGAAAAATCTTTTTCATTTCTGTAAGATAAGAAAACTTTTAGTATTTTCGGTGGTAAAACAAGGACTTATTTCTAGATAAAAACCTACTGCCAGATTCACCATATGTTTGGCGGAATTCTGAATCTTACTCAGAAATTTCCATTCCAAAGATTGACAAACTGTTATGATAAGGAGTGGCTCTGTTATTCCTTGTGTAAAGAGAAGAGTGGAGGGGGTGGCTAACGAGGAAACGAAAGCCACTTCTCTCTGGACATCTTGACCTGATTCAACTATAGGAACTTAACCTGCGACTATTCCAAATAAAGTTGCTTTAAAATCCCCCTCTAGGAATTTTCCTCCGTTGCCTTCTAAAATGACAACCTACTCTTAGTGGATTTCTAAAAAAAAAAAAAAAAAAAAGGTGGCAGGGTGAGATTACCAAAATAAACAGCAGAGGGCGCAGTTTCTTTTTATCTAAGTTTTCTCTTGTGTGAATCACTTAATTGGTTATTTTGGGACAAATAATATTCGGTATTATTTGTATTATATATAGATATCCACGGATCCATATCAGAGAGCAAGTCAATGTCCCTAGCCGAATCCCATCAACTGATTCATGTGATGCCAGTATCTCAGAAAATATTCCAAACAGCATTCCTGCACCTAATCTTCCCCCTTTCAATTTTCCTTTCTCCCCAGCTGCACAACGTGGGATAGTAATGCTTTAATCTCGCACCAATAACGGAGATTAAAAGAAGGGGACTTCAAAAGCTCTCGGTGCAGCCACCAGCTCCACAGGGCTGGCAACGGAGCAAGTTTTTTTTTCCTGCCCCCCAAAGCAGACAATTGAAAGAAAAAGAAAGAAAGAACCCTCCTGCGCTGCGCCTGGTGTGTGGCCAGGTGTGTGCGAGCCCCGAGAGCGCGGGGTGCTGTGGGTCGGTGATGGAGGCACCGACCCGGCGCCCGGTCGGGATACCGGCACCGCCTCGGCCCCTCGGGCGCACACCCGGGAGGACGCGTGGGTGTGCGCGGTGCGGGCGGCGGGTGCGCGCCGAGGCTTCGCGCGCTGCCTCCTCCAGGCGCTTTCCAAAGTTCCTCGCCCACCCGAGCCTCCCCTCCCGCCGGCGGCTGGCGCGGGGGGCGGGAGCGGGGCAGGGGCGCGGGCGCGGGTCGCCGGGTGGGGCGGCACTTACCGTGTACCTGCGCCCCGGGGGAGCCGAGCCGACGGCGCGGGGCGGCGGCCCTGCCCAGCTGGGCGGCTCGGGCGGCGGCGCAGCGCGGAGCCTCCTCGGGGCGCGGGCGGCGCGCAGGGCTGGGGGTGTGGACCGAGCCGCCGCCGCCGCAGCCCGGGTCCCGATCGCGCCCCGCCGCCGGCGGAGAGGACGGAGCGGCCCCAGAACCCGCGCGGGCGCCGCCGGCCGCTTAATTACCTTCGCCCGGCGCCCGGGGAGCCTCCGCGCTCGCCCCCCTCGGAGCCGCGCCGAGAGGGGTTCCTTCCCGCGGACGTCCTCTTCCGAAATGCAAAAGATCAGTGACTTTGACAGGTAGATGAGGGGGAGGGAGCAGGGGTGGGCGGAGAGGAAGGGAGGATGAGAAAGGTGCCTCTCCCTCCAAAAATGTAGTGATATTAATAATGAAATCGCAGCCTTCCGAGGGCTCGCCAGCCCGGTCCCCGCTCGCCGCCTCCCCGCGCCTCCTCGCGCCGCCGCCTCAGCCACTTCTTGCCTTAAACTTTTACGGAGGGATTTTTTTCTTTCTTTCTATTTCTTCCTTCCTTCCTTCCTTCCTTTTTTTTTTTTTTTTTTTTAAGCAGCAGGACGATTTTCTGATGCCCAGGGATCAGAACCGGCGGCCGGGCGGTTCTATCCCGCTTGGCACCGCTTTCATTTTATTTCAGATTGAAGACGTTGAGCTTAGTCAGAAGGGACATAAATCAGGACAATTAGCATTGGCGCCAAGAAGATGCTCCAGTGCGGATTTCGCCCGGGCTTCCTTCGCGCATTCCTCCACTCAAGTCAGAAATGTCACTGCACATAGCGTTGATGGCTGCGAGATGCGACGCACCCAAAGTCCGTTTGATGAAATATACATGGCCCACGACGCTTCTGGATTGCGGTTCCCGGGTTCCCAGCCCCCGCCCGCGGCGCCCGGCCGGGACCCTGCTCCGAGCCGGCAGCGAGCTCTCGGCAAACTTAGGCGCGCAGACAAATTAGAGAGTGAGCGCGAGGGTCGGAAGAGAGAGAAGCAGAGCAGCAGCCCCGGGAAGCCGCAGCCCTCGGAGGGGTAGCATGTACGTTTCACTTAAAAAGCAGATCTTCTGCAACTGCCAGCAAGTGGAAGGATTGCAAACCTTATACTACCTCGAGACCTGGGCGCTCCGAGCGGTCCTAACTCCGTCCTGCTCGCTGCAGCTCTTGCTGCTCTGGCCCGGGCTGCCGCCGCCAGTGACCTCGGAATGCAAAGGCTAAAAGACCTCCCTCCTCCGTGGCCCCCTTCTCGCTGGCCCGCAGAAGCGCGGTTCCTACTGATGCTCTAGGACCTCCCACTGCTGTCCCGCCCATCCCACCTCTCACCCCTAGGATGCCTCCCAGCAAGGTTCCCAAGCACATCCTCCACCCCTATCAGTGCATAGGGTAGTTTTCAGCCAGCATTTCTCCTCTTGGCCCGATGTCCCAAGAGCTCAGGCTCTCAACCTCCTCGTTTAGAAATTCAGTCGCCCCAAGAAAGTTGAAGTTCAAGAGAGAGCTTCGCATGACAAGCTTCTTTGCCTCTCCCCAGGGAGAGAAGAATGCAGTGTGGCCCAGAGTCTGCATTTCTGCATTTCCTACCAGTGGGGGTGAGGGGCTCTAGACTCACCTGGGATCACTCTGAGCTACCACTAATGTTGACCAGAAACAAGTGGAGACTGCATAAGATAGGGAGAGGCTTTAAAATAAATCCACAAGCAGCTCAAAGCCAGACTGAAGTCTGTCTCTTTCTTTCTTTCTTTCTTTCTTTCTTTCTTTCTTTCTTTCTTTCTTTCTTTCTTT